>SKCR01036360.1:0-68030 GCA_019454045.1 Zanthoxylum bungeanum | reverse complement strand
TGGCATAACTAATACTTTATATCATATAATATGAGATAGTAAGTTAAATCTGGGCTAATTATTGACAAACTTTGTTATCACCTTTATGGCTGATTTTATATATTTGGCATAATTGAGTACATAACTGGACTTATTAAAGATAAATGTTATCACCGTATTAATGAATGGTTTTATATGTTTTGGTATAATTAATTCCTGAAATAAATTAAATGGGCAATAATGATAATTTATATATTATAAAAAGTAAGATTTCTCTAAATTTGAAATATTAAAAGTGGATCCCTAACCCCAATATTTTATTTTATTGTTGCAGTCTAATTTAAAATTATAAACCACTTCAAACAATTTAGTTTTATTATTTTCACTCGAATTATTATTTATTTTATTATCTATTCCTTGTTGATCGATTTCGGACTAACCAGATTATTTTATTACTTCGACAATCTTATTCTTGAGAGTAAATAACTACTTTGTGAGTGTGCCAAGTTTTTGACGTCGTTACCGGCGAATATAATTTAGTAAATAGATTAATTTAATATCCTTGCATTTTTTCTTTTTATTTTTTTAATTTTATATTTCCTTTTTTTTTTTACATCTCACTTTTTTTCTTCTTTACATTTGTGTAGATCCAAAATATTCTGATTGATCCTAAATGAATCCTGAACTCATACATCCCACATACAGACAAACCCTGTACTTGATTCTTCAACGTTACAGAAGACATAAAACTCAATTAAAATGGAACTTACATTTTGCCAAAGAATTTCTTGAACCATCATCATCTAGAGATTCTTTTATAATTTTTTGTGAGAACCTAATTCGAGAAATTGAGACAAGTGAACGAGTAATTCAATTGAGATCCAAATTGATAAAAGTCAGAGGATATTTTTAGATTTAATCACTACATTTGTGTTTTTTTCTTTTCTTTTATCATTTATTTTTATTTTTATTTTTTCGCTTGTTTATTATTTTTCATTTTGTAAGTATTGCATTTACATATTTAAATTTTAGTATATAGTCTGCATTTAGGTTGCATAAGATATTAGTCTCGATCATCTAGCGGTAGACTAAATAAAGAATTTCTATCACTTTCATCGTCAATCAAAATGGCCGAGAACCGAAATGAAAACCCACCTGGTCGAGGTTAAAATCCAGTTGATCAGGTAGAATACGAATCTTAGCATGGTAATCTTAATCATCATAAGACACTCAAATAATTCATGAATCCCACTGGGACATGATCACCATTTTGCATTGCTTTCCCCCCGGATGCATTGTGTTTCAATTTTAAACTAGGTGCCATCCAACTTTTACCTACATTCCACAGTGTAGAATTAGAAAATCCTTATCAGCACTTAAGGGAATTTGAAAAGGTATGTAATAGTTACACATAATAAAATTGCAGCATTAATATAATTCGACTCAAGTTTTTTCCATTTTCTTTAAAGGATAAAGCTAAAATTTGGCTGCAGAATCTTAGGTCAGGATCCATCAGAACATGATATGATTTGCAAGAGCAATTTCTAAAAAAATTATTTTCCTCTCACAAGACAAACTCCTTTAAAAGGAAAATCACAACTTTCACACAAGAGTCGGGGGAAACACTTTACCAATGTTGGGAGATATTTAAAGAGATGTAGAATGTTTGTCCACATCACGGGTTTGTAACACGGAGGCTGGTTTCCTAATTCTACGAGGGTTTAACACCCCAAAGTAGACAAATAATGGAAATGATGTGTAATGGTAAGTTTAAGGAAAAAAGCCCTGAAGATGCACTAGATTACCTAGAGCACATAGCAGAGAATGCACAACACTGAGACACATTTGGCACTTATGAATCGTCTGTAAAACATCAGGAATCTGGTAGAGGCATGTTAATCTTATGGAAAACCATGACCTTTCTGCTAAATATACATCTCTAGCTAAAAAAGTCGAGGCATTCGAAAGGAGGAATAATGATCATGTCAAGTCAATTCAAGAAGTCACATGTCTGTAATTTAAATGAACATGTCACACAAGTTTGCCCAACCTTGCCAGCCCAACAAGAATGTATTCATGACCAAGTCAGTTCCATAAACACCTTTAAGAACCAAATCCAAACCCATTATAATTTTGGTTGGAGAAACCATCCAAACTTCAATTAGAGGAATGATAACCAAGCAAAACCATCGCAACAACCTCCCCAGATACACCCGAATTTCTAAAATTCTCAAAATTATGCACCATATATCTCATTACCTAGGAAACCTCTTGAGAATACCTTGCATGCATTCATTGAGAAACATGAAGCCATCAATAACCAAAATGTGCAAACATTGATTGATCTGAAAGATATTTTTTCCAAAATCACATATGTATTGACCATTAATGAGAAAATAAAGTTTCATGAACAACCACAGCCAAACCCCATGAGTAATCAAAACCCTCATGAGATTAGTTCTGATAGTCAACATATAGACCAAAATAAATTCTGTTATTACTCTTCGTATTTGTAAAGTCATCCAAAGATTCATTCTTGAACCTCGTGAAGATTCATCTTCTGAGGGTAAGGAAAGAGTTGATGAATCATTACCTATCGTTGATGATAACGATTTGTCACATGCACCTTCATTTCCTCAATCATTGAAAACAAAGAAATTGAATCATTCCCCATAAATATATGAAATATTCAAACATGTGAAGATCAATATTCCTTTATTAGATACCATCAAACAGATACCATATTATGCCAAATTTATGAAAGACTTATGTATCGTTAAAAGAAAACATCAGGTAAGAAATAAAAATTTTCTAGCTGATCAGGTAAGTTTCATTCTCGCAACCGATACTACATTGAAATACGAAGACCCCAGTTGTCCAACTAATGCATGTATTATTGGAAATCATAAAATTGAACATGCATTGCTTGATCTTGGAGCCAGTGTCAATTTTCTTCTATTTTTAGTTTACCAATAACTTAATATTGGTGAGTTAAATCCAACTTTAACTACACTTTTACTTGTCGATAGATCAGTCAAGGTAATGAAATAAATTATGGAAGACATGTTATTACAAGTCGATAAATTCATATCTCATGTGAATTTTATTATCTTGGAAACACAACCTACAACAAATATTTATAAGCCAATTCTTGTAACACTTGGTCATCCATTTTTAGCAACAGCTAATGCTTTAATTAATTAAAGAAATAGAATCATGAATTTATTCTTTGGCAATATGACATTGGAGCCCAATATTTCTAACATGTGCAAGCAACCATACGATGATGACAGTGAAAATGAGAACATGGAACTAATTGAACCAATTTTGGAAGAACATATTCAGGGGAGTGAATCCGACCCTCTGGAAATCTGTACAACTAATTTTCTTGAATCAAGTATGCAATTAGATTAAGATATTTGAAATGATTTTTCATCATTTGATTCTACACAGGTACTGTAAGACTTGATGTGGGAAATAAAATTTTGAGGAATTTGGAACACTTGAAGAAGAGAAAAATGAGGAAGCAACCAAATTGGAATTAAAGACTTTTCCAAAAGGATTAAAGTATGCATATCTTAGAGAGGAACAAACATACCGTGTGGTAATTTTTTCCTCTCTCACAAGCGATCAAGAAAGTAAGTTGTTAAATGTGTTGAGAGAACATAAATAGAGAATTGGATAGACTTTTAAAAGATATAATAAATATTAATCCCTTAAACATGAATAATATATTTAAAAGATAATGTCAGGACACGTCAGTCACCCAAAAAAGGTTAAATCCTTATATGAAAGAAATGGTTAAAATAAGAGTCTTTAAATTTCTTGATTCATTCATATCTTACATAACTGATTTGGAAAAAAAAGCATATATGCTAATAAACGAAGATCTAAATGATTAGGTGTTTGTTATAATGCGCAGGTTGGACATGCAACACTCGTTGTCGTTCTTTAAGAATGTTCTTTAAGAATGATGTCAAATAACCGTGAAGAAAAAATTCAATCCATTAGAGATGACTTGAGTAGGGAGTCATTAGATAATATATCATTGACTCTTGAGACGCATCCTAGTGGGTTTGATAGATTGATTCACAACTTATATACATAATTTCAAAAAGAAAGACAACAATACAGTCTAGAGAATTTGACTTTAAAAGACTTTGTTTGCCAATTTATAAGAAAATGAGATGAGAATCATATCACCAACCCATAAAGGGCGTTCGCCATTACTGGACATAAAATCAGAGGAAGATGTGAGCCACAATTACAACTACTAGTCATATCATTTACTGTTTTGATTTCCTTTTATTGTTTTGATATGTAACCTTCCTTTTAGTAGCACTGTTGTAGATTCAATTATCATTTTCACACTAACAGGTGATGTCTTCCACACTCTACTTCTTTTTATTCAAACGTTGGGGACAATATCTCAAATTTGGTTGGGGGAGGGGATATTTGACTAGATTTTTTTTTTGTAAAAAATAATTATTTTTTATTTTTTTAAAAAAATAAAATTTATGTTATTTTGTTGTTATTTTGTGTGTAAATTTTTTTATTATGTTTTTTTTTCCAAAAAAAAAAACTACGCACAAATCATTAAAAAAAATTTAACTAACCAAGTGGAATTATTGGTCAGAGATAGTAGTGTAAGGAATTTTCGCTCCTGAGACGCATCTCAATGTATTTCATAACATGTTATTTTTGTTCATTTCTTTTTGAATAATTTAATTTGAATTCTCCATAATATTGATTAAATTTGATCTTCATATGCTCATTTGATAGGTATTATCAACATACACCGTAACATATAATCATGAGTTGTAAGTGAAAGTTTTATAATATTCAGTTCTTTAGTTTGTTGAAGGTAGCACCTAAAGGCAGTGGAATTAATATTTTTATTCAAAAAAAATAACTAACCAAGCTTTTACTTAGTAACTGGACATCTTACCTCAGTAATCAGTGATTGTTCGCATAAAACAGTATGACTTGAGTTGTTTTAAAAAAAAGTGATAATAATCAAGCTTTGCTTTGTAACCGGATATCTTGCCTCAGCAAACATTGATTGTTTGCGTAAAACGGTAGGGCTTAAGTTGTTTTAATAAAAAAAATATGTGTGTGAATAAGTTAGATTCTGTATCGTCTCTAACTCAAGCAATTAAGTCTGTAAGAGTGTTTTAACACTTAGTGCTCTAAGACCAACTAGTCTGGGAGTCACTGGCCGAAATCTTGTTACATAGGTTAAAAAGAAAGCTTAAGAAAATCAGACACTTCTTCTTTTTGACATATGAAATCTGAGCAATTAAGTCCGAAGTGGTGTCTTAACACCCAGTGCCCAAAAACCAACTGGTTTGAGAATCTCTGGCCCAAAGCTCGTTACAAGGGTTAAAGATGTATTATTATTAAAAAAAACTATTTATATATATATAAATAAATTACCATTGTCAAAAGGTGTGAATTCTGTTATAACTTTAGGATAAAAATATTACTCTCTTTTCAACAAGACCTATGAATATTATGAGCACAATGAATTGATTGATACTTTCTCTTATGGGTGTATTAAAGAAGGATAAAAGTATATGAAAATTTTCTTATTTGATAATTTGGAAAGAAATAAAACAATAATTAACTTGGTTAATAATTTTTATTTTTCGCCTAAATTACTAGTGACTAGTAATAAGCTGATTTTTTTAGGGGGGGGGGGGGGAGGGGTGTGATGAACACTAAAAAATGTAAATTTATTAAAAGAAAATTAATCATTTTACACTTATAGTTTCCTTAATCCTATTAATTTAACATATTTGTGAAATAATAATTAAATTTATATTTATATTTAAATTTTTATTTTTATTTCTTATGTAGGTGAAATAATAATTTGGATGCATAATTAGAAAACTAGATGTCACATTTGGATTTTGGAGGCCAGAAACTTGAAAGGGTGTTCTAACAGTGTACAATTTTGGAATTCCAACTTTGCGTAATTTTCGTATTTTGTCCATAATGTTTTACTTCGATATTGGATTGAGGTGATTCTAGTTCCAGATAAAAGAAAACTCGGATATCTATAACTTTTACTTTACAATATTTTCTAGTTTTTAGGTTTTTATGGTCGAAATTGGTGATGGAATAAATATGTGTTGCATGTAATTTTAATTATTAGAAAAAAAGTAAAAAAATAAAAAAATAAAAGTTGAAATGTCACAATCTACCTAAAATATTTGTAAAATGATCAACAGAAATCAAAAAAAAAAAAGAAAAAGAAAGAAAATAAATTAGTAAAAGTTTATTATTTGGATTTTATTTAGAATGTTGTAATTCATAATTGAGGGATGAGTAATTTAACTATAAATAGAGGTGTCCACCTCTTATTTTCTTCTTGTTTATTTCATTTTATCTCTTGAAGAACTTAAAATATTGTGTGTTTTATTTTTCAAGTTTTATTGTAATTTATTTTTCTTTTAGTAATAAAATTACAACAAAACTCCACTCGAATGGGAAGAGTCATGAGAATGTTCCTGTCAACTGGACCAGATGAACGTCCAAGATAAACTCCATTCAACCAGACTTGAAGAAGGTACATGTGAGTCTTGGATGTTGTCTGGATCAGATGAAGGTCCAGGTCTCCAACTTGACTCGACAAGAGTGATGGGGAATGTTCTCGTCGAGTGGACTAGATAAAGGTCCAAGATAACCTCCAGTCGACTAGACCTCAAGAAGGTCCAAGAGAGTCTTCAATGCGTCTTGACCAGATGAATGCCCAGATTTTCAACTTGACTCGACAAGAGTCACAGGGAATGTTCCCATCGACTGGACCAGATGAAGGTACAAGATAACCTCCAGTCGACTAGACCTTAAGAAGGTTTAAGAGAGTCTTCAATATCATATGGACCAGATGAAGGCCCAAGTCTTCAACCTGACTCGACAAGAGTCATAGGGAATGTTCCCATCGACTGGACTAGATGAAAGTCCAAGATAACCTCCAGTCGACTAGACCTGAAGAAGGTCCAGGGAGTCTTCAATGTCGTCTAGACTAGATGAAGGTCCAAGTCTTCAACTCGACTTGATAAGAGTCATAGAGAATATTCATGTCGACCGGACCAGATGAAGGTCCAAAATAACCTCCAGTCGACTAAATCTGAAGAAGGTCCAATGAAGTCTTAAATATCATCTGGACCATATGAAAGCCCATATCTTCATCTTGACTCGACATACGAATAATGTCGATTGGATTCCTAGTGCCATAAAAGGGATGATATTGGTCGTTCCCCCTCTGTTGATTAGTACCGTCATGTCGACTATATCATATGATATTGTATGTGAACCTGAAACTACAACATGGTTAGTAATAAGGATAAAACTCTTTTATCTATCGTCTGGAGATCATTGTCGGATGAGTTAGAGGGTGGTCCTTGTATGTCCGCTAAAATAAGGGTCCGACCATGTCGTTTGGACCAGATATAAGTTCTTTTATGTCGTCTGAAGTATTTACATGTCTAATAGACTATATTATGGTCGACTGGACATTCTGGACGCTCAGAAGGGTATGCTCTGGTCGACTGGAAGAAATGAGTTGCTTCGTAACATGACTGGAGCAGGTGAAGGTCTATGTACGTCGACTGAGGCCTATGAGGGTCTTTATATGTCTGTTAGAGCATGCGAATATCGTACTCTTTCCAAGTGACCAACGTGTATCTGTTTACAGTGGTCTGACTGTCCCAAGACGATAATATGGTTCGTCCCTCTCTAGGCGAGAGCTTAGTTGGGTTTCATGAGACATGCCTCAAAGGTTTAAGGCCCACGTTTGCTCGCTACTGTAGCCCATAGTGAGTGTTCCGAGGTGGATCTAGGCGAGAAAATGAGGCGTCAAATGGGAAGTAGATATAAGTTATGTTGGGAGGCTCATTTGCTTCATTCACCAAAAAATATCTCCTTAAGCATGGTTGAAAAGCTCTTATAATCTTCAAGGTATTCCTATTCTCTCACTTTTTTTCATCACTTCTTCAATCCGTTCTTAAAGTAGATTCAATAAATTCTTGAATATTTAGGTAATTTGATCTTCAGGATTGGGTAGTGTAAGAAAGAATCTTGTTTGGGAAATTAGGGTAGTTTAATCTTCAGGGCGTAGAGATCGAGGACCATTACTAGTTTATAGGTTTGAATTTTACGTCGCATGAAATAATGTCAAGTGAAAATTCGATGGACTCTAGTGATACCCGTCTCGAATTGTATGCTGACTCCCTCTTTAGGGTTAGTTCACATGTAGTGTCGGGTGATAGTAGGATAGAAATAAAGGCTTCAAGTAGAGCCCCCAAGTAGATAGGACTTTGGTGTTTTAAATAAAAAAGATTATGGATTTGCATAACATTGTTGCTAAATTTACTTTGGGAGAGAAAAATTATAATATACTAATTGGATCCCAAAGATGTGCTTTTAAAAGAAAATGATTAAGATATAAGTTTTACATCAAAAGAAAATTTTTGAAGAATTATTTTGTAAAGGCATCCAATTCTCATGCACATGTTACTTTTAATGAAAATATCACATGTCATGCATGCAATAAGAATAGACATAAAATATTTGAGTGCGTGAACAAATATGTGAATGTTAATACATGGGTTCCCTAAGGAACCAAAATTAACCCCTATGGACCCAAGGAAGTTTGGGTACCAAAATGCATTTAAATTATTTGTATGAGGAGCTTTGGGTGAGGCTATTAATGAGAAATGCAACTTAATCCCAAAGACTTGAAAAAGATGGGGAAAGAGCTCAAAAAAGGAATATCAAATGCAATCCTAAAAAATGAATGAATTTGATGATTGGTGGATTTGTCACCAAGTGTCGGTAACAAGTAATATCCGTGTTTACGAAAACATTGGTACTGTTTCCTCCAACTTATATATGTATACTTATTTAAATTGATATGACTTAGACTATAGTGTGAATCATACTAGTGATTAGGAAATCTGAATTTAAAATGATCAATTCGTATCATCTTATGCTTAAACATATTACTAATCTCATTTAGTATCAATTGGTATCACATAGGACTTATCGGTTCAAATGATTTGTGTGATCATTTTTAATGTTTCGCATTGAATATGCCTTGCCATTGAGTATTATTGGTTGGAAATGAAATCCATGGATATTGGCTTAACTTTAGTGATTTTGATGATCATTGCATGAATTTTACATTATATGGAAATATGGGAGAAATGTGTGAAAATGCTATGTGTGCATGCTTATAACCTTTTTGATACGTTTTATACATATATATTATTTAGTATCTCATTGAGCTTAAGTTTTGTTTATCCATCCTTTTTATAATGTCAAAGGGGTAGAAATAATGAGAATGAGATTAAAACTTGTGTTACCACCACCCTTGTATTAATGGGGAGCAAAGTTATACTAATGTGTTTGTCTAAGTTTTATAGAGCTATATTGAAGACAATCGCTTATTGAGAGGGTGAAAAATTATCAACAAATTTGGAACTCTCAAAGATCACAAGTTTTAAAGGTTGCCATCATCAGAAAAGGGGGAGATTGTTAATGGTAATATAACTGTTATACTTTGGCAGACCGACAGACTGGCCTCTCCAGATCAAAAAACTGATATCAAACTAAACAGTTAGAGCAGTTTACACCTTCATTATCTATTGAGCCCCAAATTTATTTTTGCCCAGCTCTTGAACCTTCATACAATTTCTTCTAAGGCAAAAACAAAGAGTTTACAAAACCTTTATTATCATACACTCTAATACAAAAGCTCACTACATAAATCTTCAAATCATTGAGAGAGCTTAGATTTCTTGGGTTAGCGACTCACATTAAGTCTTCATTATCTTTGTGAGTGCCCAAGTTTTTCTTTAAACTTCATATTCAAATACTTAAGGCTGTGAAATCCCTTTGTGAGTAAGTATACTCAAAATGGTGGATTGTAAAGGTTTTTCAGTGAGTTTATTGAGAAAACTCATCGTAAAGGTTTTAAGAATGAACATAGGTGATAAAACTCTTGTGTAAAGGTTTGGAGTGAACTTAGGGGACAAAACTCTTGGTTTTGGTTAAATTACGGAAAACTCAGTGTAAGTTATGGACTCAACTGAGTGGAAATCTTTAAGCGCGGCTTGAGGGAGTGGACGTAGGCATTGTTGGTCGAACCACAATAAATCATCGGTGTCATTTTCTCTATTCCTTAAATTTTAATTATCGCGAGTTTATTGCTATTAGGAAATATATTGTGATTGAGAAAATTGACCTATGCTAAATTGATAAAGCTTTTAGCTTAGTTGCGTAAAATCGGTAAGAATTTTTTTATGCGCAATATTAGGCTATTACCTAATTCACCCCCCTCTTGGGTATATAGATTTTTTTTGTTTAAGTGTGATTGTAGGAAATTTCAGGGTCTCCACTCGCAATACCCAAGGACGATGTTCGTTTCAGAACTGTACCGGCACTATGGGGTCGAGTGGGGTCCTCAACTCCAGCGAGAATACAAATATCTTGACTGAAAACCAAACGAGTTGAGTGACCGAATATACCATGAGAGAGATGACGTTGAAGTATCTATTTCCTACATCAATCGAGGTCAAGTTTTTCGTGTCGGTTGAGAGTATAAACTATAAGATACCAGGATGGATTGGGTTCTACGAGCGTCTTTTTATCGACAGACTGAGGTTCCCCATATCTAGGTTGGTCTGGGAGGTGTTGGATCACTATGAGCTAACTCCATCACAGTTGATGCCTAACACTTGGAGCATGTTGTTGTCTGTTGAATGTATGACGTATGAATTAGGGATAAGATTCGGAGTTAAAGACCTACTCTACATATACTACTTGAAGGAGGATGTGACTGAAAAATAGAGGTACCATATGTTCCTTCGACAAAAAATAGAACACCTGGTGCTGGGACTAATGAGAAACGTCTAGGGAGATTGTCATTAGTTTTATTTATTTGTGAGGGGATAAAGTGCATTCAGGTCGGCCGGGGCTGATCGAATACCTGAGTACTAGAACACATCAAGTGAGTGTTTTTCTACTTTCATTATATTCTATTAACGATTAGTCACTTGATTAACTCTTATCTCCCTAGTGACTTGCGGGCTCATCTCGCAACCATTGATTCGACGTGACCCCAAGTGTCGTCGTGAACACGAGATGCTTACTGAGTCTACCTACTCCTGAGAGGAATTAGAGATTTATTTTAGAGGAGAAGAAGTTGAGGCCGACCATAATGTGGAAAAAAGTATTTGATACTAAAGGTACCCCATTGGCTTTGACTAAACTTATTTTGGCAGTAGTAGTGGGCTCGTGGGTGTGTTAACTCGTGTTCGGAAGACTTATTTTGTTGAAGCCATTAACGCTTGAGGATATTTTGTGCGCAACAGAAATCATGGATGGTCGCTTCAAGATCCCGACGATGGATGAGATGATGGCTAAGAGGAAAACAAAAAATCCAAGGGAAATGAGATTGGGATGGCACAAGAGCCAGCGTTGGCGAATGAAAGTGCCTTAGCTAGGCCTCCCTCTGAATTGGCGGTGAAAGCATCGACTGGGCTGGCTAGTCATCGAGGAAGAGGAAGCCCTTGACAGACCCTGAGGAAGAAATCAAGAATATAATCATCAAGATCCCTCAAAGTACGGACTTCATGTTGAATACCTATAGTCTAACTGATTTTGTGGAAGGGCTACTACTCGAGGAGGACGAATATCGATTGGCTGCCTTAAGGCTCATGGAGGCTTCGAAAAAAGAAGTGGCCCTTTATTATAAGGTAATCCTAAAATCTTAAGGTTTTAATTTTGTCGAACGGTGATTCCCATACAGACCTCTTTCTTATTTTTGTAGACTCTGGAATGCGCGCTCTACCGGTAGAAATATGCATAAGCCAATTAGAAAAGTGTGAGAGACATGGAGAAGTCCAATATTGCTTTGAGGAAGGAGCTCACCAAGGCCAAGACATCAATGATGAAGCCAGATAAGTTAAAATGACTTTAAAACTCGAAAGAGAGATTATGTCGACTGAGGTGGAGGCCAATAAGGAAAGTCTGAAGGCTCTAGAAGGAGAGAAGTCCAAGTTGGTAGAAAATTATAGAGGGTGGCATTTCAAGCAACGGTGAAGGAACATAGCATCTTATTGAAGCGGTACATGGCAGACGAGTTCCTTTTTAGGGTGAATTTTATTTTCTTCTATTTCACCAGGGGTAGTCTGGATCCACGTGGAGCTCATGGATCATCATTTTGGGGTCGATCCCGATCATGTCTTCGTACGACCGTACAAAGCAGCTGTGTCTCTCTATGAGGAAATGAATCAGCTTAGCGTGCAGCTTGGGTTCAATTTCAGCTAAAATCTAAGCTTTTTGGCCTGCAAGCTGTAGGTGAATTTGAACTTCGTTGAGTTCCTCGATATTGGGTAGATCTTGTTCGGCCCGACAAAGTCCTTTATGTAATTGCTACGCCGAAGCAGGCTTGTCCTTCAAGGTTGTCTGATAGTAATTCCTTGAGGCCAGTTGGTCTCCTCTGATCCCTTATATCCCTCATTTGGTAGGAACTTTAACACTTGATGGAAAATGGACGAGACTGCTATCATATCGTGAATCTATGAGCGGCCCACTATCAAGTTATTGGCTGAGGGTAGTCCAGGACCAGAAACATTGTTAGCTTATTGACCTCTTAAGCGTATACTGAGAGTGTTATTTCTCCTAATGTAAACTTCTGCTCCCCACTAAATCTAATCAGCATAGTTGACCGTCAATTGATCTTGTCTAGTTCCATGCCCATGTTAGTTAGGGTTGTGGTGAAGATGATGTTGGCTGAAGATTCGGTGTCTATCAGTACTCACTTGATCATGAAATTAACTATTTGTAGGGAGAAAACTAAGGCATTATGGTGGGGGTTCGTTTGGCTTGAACTCTTATCATTAGGAAACCCGATGGTTAGATTGGTGAACGCATCTCAAAGTGACTTCGTGGGTTGAGAAGTTCCGGCTACCGCTTCTCTTGCGAGTCATTTGGTCGCTGAATACGAGACGACATTTTGATCCCCATATTATAAGGTTTATTGTGTTGTTAATTGGAGGTGGTGGCGGGGGCCGTCTTCTATGTCGTATTTCTCATTCCTTTCGAGCTAGTGTAGCCATGTCTTACTCTATAAGCAAGTCTTTTAGATATCATTTGTTCAGTAACTCTATGACTTCCAACCTTAGGGCGACGCATTCTTCTGTCGTGTGCCCATAGTCCTGGTGGAAATTATATCATTGTCTCATGTCATTCGTAGAAGATCCGTCTCTAGGGCGTGCATGGTATCTTACTTCATTTCCCATCTTCTTGAGGACTAAAACCGATTCTCGGGAGACATATTAAAGTTGTAGTATGTGAGCCTTGACGTGTTTGACAATGACCGGTTCTGAATCTCGTAGGTCGAGGATCGGTTCTCGTAATCATGATTGAGTGGTGGATTCTCCCTTCTACGTGGAGTCTTTTTGTCTATTGTTTGTAGGGCACTACTATCAAAGTCTTTAGGCCGCTTGGGGGGATTCAAGATTTTCTCTCTATAGTAGCTAGTGGAACCCTCACGGTTCATGTTCTTCTTGTCTTCTTCCCACCTAATCTCAATTTGGGCTCCGGCCAAGACCTGATCTATAACGTAGCATAAGAACTTCATTAGCTTCTTATAAAGCCCACTATCAGTGAGCAGTCCGTTTCTGAATGCTTCCACGACTGTTGGTTGGTGGAGATCAGGTATTAATATATTTTCTCTGTTGAAGCGAGCCACATAGCTTCGTAGAGATTCGCCTTTCCACTGTTGGATTGCGTTGAGGTTGTCTATGGTCTTCTCCAACTTCCAGGAGCTCGCAAAGTGTTCTACGAACTTGTATGAAAACTATTGGTGTAATCCAACGGATCAGTATATGAGGTTGATAAACCAACTGAGGGCTAGGCCTGCTAGTGTCTCACCGAACCTTTTACACATTCTAGCCTCTCATTGATGCGAGGCTAGGGCTATTGATATCATCTTATACTTATAATGGACAATGATCATCCAAGTTGGTGGATCCATCGTAGAGCCTCATGTCAAGGGGGCTGAACTTCTGTGGAAGCTCTACGGAAGTAATGGTCTCAATGAATGAAGTGTCTGATATTTTCCATGCTCAAATTTTCTTCACTGGTAGCCTTACTCCAGGTAGGCTGTAGAGAATTGCATGTCTGAACTCCTCCATCTATTTGCGTATGGTGGATGCAACTTATTGTGTTGGGTCCGCAGGAGGGATGTGGTAAATTGTTTGGCGGTTCAGTGGGTGGTTTTCTGGTGATGGGTCGTCACTAGCCACGTCGTCGAATGCCCCTAAGAGATTGGCCTGAATGAGGGGGCCACTAGAGTGGTCTTGAGTAACTTGCCATTGAAAGGTCGATGCCATTTGTTCCAACATCTGGAGGCTGGTGTTGGTGCTCTGAATCGCAAGGTTCTCCTTCTCTAGTGCCTGTAACCATTCTTGAAGAATGGCCAACTATCCCGCCCAGGGTCTAGTGTGTTTTCGCTGCCGGAAGCCATGTATATAGATGAGTTTGCATTGATCGTAGACTGAGAGATGAAGGGATCTTTGCTTGCTATAAATCGTTGGGGCCTCATGGTGGGCGCCAAATTGTAGACGCTGAATTTCGCCTTCGACCTACAATCGAGAATTTGTATGATGGGGGCACCAACGGTCCTGTAAAACAAGATAAAGGTGAGCGTAGAGTATCTACCCCACCGGTGTGGTGAATGCCGTAGGCACTTCGACGCCTAAGTCAGTGATGAGGATGAGCGGAAAGAGAGTGAATAACAAGCTTTAGGTTACCATGTTCTTCGTAGATTGCTGTGAAGGCGGTAGGCTAATGTTTAAGGGGTGATATACGCTTTCAGAACTCGAGTGTGAGAGCCAAAACTTGAATGAAGCTTCCCTTTAGACACCATCTCCTTCTATAGGCCACGAGATAGCCTTTTAATCGGATTCTGATTCCTTAGAATAGTCATATTCCAAGTCTATTTAGGAAATAGTAGTTGAATCAGGGTCGAATTAGGAGTGCCGAGATATTCAGGATTACGTATAATCCCTATAGTAGTAGACTACCGTGTTTGTAGGTAGTCTGTCATAATCCAAAGACTTAGTTTCCTTATTAAGAAGGAACTTAGGGCGTAGATTGGCCCGATGTTGTTGAAAGGGACATCAAGAAATGATTAGGATCTTGCAAAATTCCTTATCAGTCGTATGAGCTCTTGGAAGTCTTTCTCTTGGAAGTCTTTAGACTGTATGGACTTCTTCCCTTGGGATGTATGGACTCGTGGGCCCTGTGGAGGAATCACATGCGTAGACTAAAGGGCGTTGATAACCTTGTGCTATTTGGGCTTTATCTAATGTAATGGCCTGTGACATAATAACATTTGGATCCTTATCCTAAATTCAGCCCGTACATCAAGTCCGTTAATTGCCCATCTAATCACTTCCACAACACAGTTATCAATTTTTTTTTTTTTTTTGGTGATTCTGTTCGTGTAAGCAGAATTCGAAACACCACAATCTTTTTTTTTTTTTTTAAAGGACCTTTAGCCAACAAAAAAGTTAAACATCATAAACACATTTTATGACAAACCCACCAAAACGAAGACAATTTAGGAAGCAAATTCATTCAAGACCAATAAAGGAAAACAAGATATTACATCTAAATCTAATCATAAGCACAAACGAAGCCAAAGGGAAATATTTTGAACTGACCTCCTTCACAGCCACCACCAAACATGACCAAACAATTAGAAACAAAGTTGAGAGAGTGAGAAGCTCTGGGGTTAGGCAACACCAAATCACCATCTGGGTCAGAAATTTTGCTGCAAGAAACGGACTCAAGTTGAGTAACATGCTTATAAAGCCTCATCCATGGCATCGTCTGATGTTGGTTACAAGAATACTTGAAGGCATCAACTTGGTTATGCCCCCATTCCCTTCTGCATACACTCTCCCACAGAGTATCAGAGCTTGCTAATGACCTGAATCTCTTGCAAGTCATTGCACAAGAAAGGATTGAGTCTATAGGGAGTCTAAGCAAGATTAAGAAAAGATGGTCTTGTGCTAAGTTAGCTACAGGTGAACGTGAGGATCCTTTGTTAATGTTAGTGCTGGATTCTGCCATGCAATTGATGAAAGTTTATGATGGTTTGTTAGTTCTTGGAATGATAGTTTTGTAGGATTTTATGGCTATGGTTACTGGAGGGTGAGTGAGACAGAGCCATGATTGAGGGTGTGAGTTGGGGCTCAGCTACAAAATGGGTTTGTTTTGTTGGCATTCTCCATGTCAAAAAAACAATGGTAAAAAGTTTGTCATCATCTTCAATTTGCCACAGTAAGATTGGTTAAAAGATTAGCCATGTTACCAAATTTTTATCACTTTCTTATTAGTATACTACTGTAGTGTAGTCTGATAGTATCAGTATGTATACTCAATCTAAATTGTAAGAAGGTCTCTTACGTCCCACATTAAACTTGAAAACTAAATTGTCTAGGGAGGCCGGAGATTTAGATTCACCAAAATCTAAAATGGACACTATAATTATAAGGATGATAACTTTTACATCTATAATTATATATATATATATAAAGAAAGTATTGTAAAATGAGTTGGTGGAGGGAAACTAAAGATTTCTCATGTGACAAGTAGATTGGTAAGATTTTTTTTTCCATTAGTAATTATCACTCTTTATATGTATTTTATGTTTATAATATATCGATTCGAAACTTTTTTTTTTTTTTAAAAAAAAGATACATTTAGTTTCCCTATCTTATCGTTTGCATATAGTTGGGTTGTTTCATTGAGATTGGTGATAGTTTTGTTGGGTTGTTATAGTGTTTTTGAAAGTGGCAAGCGTTGTGAAAAGGGACGAATTAGTGGGGGCATCCGATAGCATCCCTCTTTTGTCTGCTTTATCAAAAAATATGAATCATTTTTAGCCAAACGTTATTTGTAAATGTTTTTTTTGTTTTTTTATATCGAGAAAATCTCACGTCATCCATACCGATATTATTGGATTCCGATATGTATACGTGGATAAACCAATGATGTCTCATACTCTTACAAATGTGTTACCCATGACTTAAACCTGAGACCTTAAAGATAAAGTCTCAAGCTCAAACTGTTGGACTGCGTCTCTTAGGGACATTATTTGTATCTCGACACTTCTTTGTCTTGTCAATTTTTTTGAAAACGAAACCATTTTTTTATTTTTTCTTTTTAACTTTGTAATTTAAATCTCTAGATTTCTAGTTGTTTCATAATCATCCATTAAATTCCTAATTTTTCCATAATGATCCATTAACTTAAATTTCGATCTCGAAATGGTTCGAGATGAAAAATTATTCAAGTGTATCTAAGCTCTTAGAATTCATGCATAACTAATGCAAGTGAGTTCCAGTTTTAATCCAAGTGTATCTAAACTCTTAAGATTCATGCATAACTACTTTGAGTATTTAAGGTCAAGGTCATAAGTTTTAAAAATATTTTATCTTTCTTACTAAACTAAGACCGGCATATTGGTCATATTACCGGTATATCAGTGACTTAGTCCATTTGACATAGCTGCATGTACTGGCGTACCAGTGAATTGATATTGTGACATAGTTACTGGTATTGGCTTACTGGTACCATACCTGTCATTCAATGAATTATATAGTAAGTAGTACCAGGATGATTCCATATCGATCATCGTTCAATTATACAAGCATTGGAACTGGCACACCGGTCTCATACCGGTGAGCACTGAACTTTACACATATATTGGAACCGGCACGTATCCATACCGATATCTGTATCGATGACCAAACATGTAGGTCTCAAACATTAAATGCCTAACGGTCGACCATTCTGTATCCATTTGAATTGAGATTGACATACTGGCATATAAGACCGACATACCGGTCTCTGAACAGGAATACGAGACTGACCATATTTTTGCCTATAAATTGAGATCCTATTTTATTTTTGAAGAACTCTTGCACATTTGAACATTTTCTTAAAGAGAAAACAAAGAGAGCATTGCATCTTCTTTATTCTTTTACTCTCAAAAAATTAAATTGCTCATTGTTAACATCTTCATATTCATTAGTGAGCTTAGTTTCATTAGGGTTAATACACTAACATTCAATCTTCATTGTAATCTTTTGTGAGTTCCCAAATCGTTTGTAAAAATACTTTCTTTTCAAACACTTGTGAGATTTCATGTGTGAGTTGGAGATTACTCTCAAGGAAGAAATTTATTGTAAACGTTTGGAGGAACCTTGGAAGAAAGACCTTTTGGTGTAAAAAGTTGTTCAAACTTAATGAAACCTTCAAGTGATCTTGAAGAGAGTGGACGTTGACAATCATATTGGCCAAATCACTATAAAATTAATTTTGCATTTCTCTTCCCTATCTAATTTATTTTGCAATTGTTATAGTGTTAAACTTGTTAATCATATTATTTAGTAAAGTAATTGTTATATACAGTTTAAAATTACAAAGAATTTAATTTTCGTAATTATTTTTTAATTACTCAATTCACCATCTCTTGGGTATGGATTGCTTAATTGTTATAGGTGATTTCACAATTTACTGTCCATAGATGGGCAGCTCACGCTTATCAAATATGTTTTAGCTTCCATCCATATGCATCTTTTTTATAATTATTCGCTCTCCGGACAAAGTGTTAAAAGGAATTCATTCCATTTTTGCTCGTTTTTTCTGGGGAGAGCAAGAGGCTGATTCTAAAAGACATTGGATTGCCTTGGAGAAGTGTTGCTTTCCTATAGATGAAGAAGGTTTGGAGTTCATAATCTTATGGAAGTTACAACTCTTTACAATGCAATATGGTTTGGTGTTTTTGGACTTAAGTCTAAGTCGAGTAGGTGGTTTCACAACGAGATTTCCAACGTTTTCAAAAAAAATTATTGTAGACTGTTTTTATGAGAGAAATATATGACTCAGCCTTTTCACCGAGTCTCAATCTCCACCAACAGGTAGGTGCTAGTCATTTTTAGAGAACTTTATCTAGACATTTTCATTTTATTGATGATAACAATAGATGCCTTGTGAGAGAATGGCATATTAGCTTATGGTTGAACAATTAACAATTCGTTCATTATTCTTAAGGATATTTTTACTAATAGGTTTTAAGCAGTGAGGGATCAGATTGTTGGGCTACTTCTCAGAACGGAAAATATTTGACAAATTCGACCGGACCTTACATGGGTGGTGGAATTTTATTTTTTTACGCGAGATTGGAAGGGATAAGCTAGTTCAAAAGTTGTGCACTGTCTCTATTTCCACTCAAGTCGGCCCTATTATTCGAGTCTGGTGTCCTAACCCAAGTGGCATTTTCAGTCTCGCTTTTGAAAACTTGTATGCCTCTATCCACTGTTTGGAAAAATATATGGAATTTTTTCATTCCTACCAAGCTTTCGGTCTTATTTGGCGTCTTTATAAAGAGTAGTTTTTTGGTGCAACGTGTTGTGATTTTCTGATTACTGAAGAGTGTTTTGTGAGGAAAAATAAATACTCTCTATTAATACTTGAATAGAAGTTACAAGTATTACAAAACTTATACAAAAAAACCTCACACACTAATTACACTCTCTAAGCTCTCTTACTTGAAGCTCACACTATAAGTTTTCTTTACTTGATACTTACTTGTTAGGGATAGTTTGAGCTCTCAATTAGCTCTCAATTTATAGTCAAACTCAAGGTCACTATTACCACCACTAAATAAATACACCTAAAGTTATTTTGGTGGTTTGCACCGCTATAAAAAATGTGGTGATCTTCTTTTTGACCACATTTTTTATAATGATGGCAACAATCTTTGAAATTGTAGCCAAGCTGATGCCAGTTAGATACTACAATTCTCCCCCCTCTAGTTACATCCGAAACAATTTTCATCTACAGTTATCCCGACTATGTCTCTGCACAGCTCTTGCTTGTCCCGATTGAACACATTTGTTGACATGTAGGCTATGTATCTGCAAAACACAATTCACTGTGTCTCTGCACAATATTTTTCTAATGTATATTTGCACAACATAGTTTCGCTGTCATGTTTCTTCACTCATTTATTCCTCAGTGCTTTCTTGCCTTGTGGGAAACTCTCAAGCTCCCCCTCATAAGTAAATAATATATATTCAAATCTCATATATCTGGTTGATGGAATCTTACCTCGCTTAGATATTTTTGTTTGAGGTCCACTGGTTTCATGAGGTCTGTTATCATCCAAATTTGTGGATGATCATTAGGGGTGAGCAAAACCGGTTTCGGTTTCGGTTCCGTATGGAACCGGAACCTACCCTGAAAAATTCGGTTCCGCACTAAGTGGAACCGGAACCTACCCAATTAAATAGGGTACCCTATTTTTCGGTTCCAATCTGGATCCGGTCCGATTCCGATCCGATTCCGAATTACCCTATTTTAATGAAAACTACATTCCAATACTAGTCCGTAGGAAAAAACAGGGACCAAATCGGAGTGCGGAAGCTCAAGAACGAAGAAAATGAAGTTTTAGACTTTTAATGCTCGTCAGCCTCATTACCCTTTCTGTTTTCATTTACAATTAGGCAAGTTATCAGTGCATTGAGTTGCCTAGTTGTGAAACCTTGGGTATGCTATGTGTAGGACACAGAAACTGGACGACGCATGCTGTTCTAGACTCAGGGCCTAGTTGAGAGTACGGAGTAGCCCACGGGGGACTAAACCGGAGAATAATGGAGTCGCCACCCGGTGTGAACCGGGAAAATGATTTAAGGCCGCACTCACCCCTCGCAAGGGAAGACCTCAAACCGTTGGGTTCGGAATGGTCCCGTACTTATGTCATTTGTAATAATTGGATTTGTGCAATATTAACCTAGTCTACAAGACATGTATTGGTAGAAATTATTCTAAACACACCACAACTTAAATTCTTAACACAAAATAATAAACTAAGTCATGCTTAAAATAAAATAACATTACAACAACATAATCATGCTTCAAATACAAATTTGAGTGAAATGAAACATGTGAGCCTATTAAGTGGTACGGGGCGTTGTATCCCGAGTGCAAACCATATTACCGTCCATTCGGATTCGGCTATGGAATTTATGTCCGGGTTTCCATCCAATATACCACAAAAAAGGGACACATGTTCCATTCACCCAAAATTACATCACGTACTAATTAATAACATTCATGCGACCGAAACATAAATTGCATTTATTTCATGTAAACTAATTCTAAATGACATGCTAAAATAACCAAATAAACTACATGCATTTCTACGTCATTATTCATATAAACTAATTCTAAATGACATGCTAAAATAGCCAAATAAACTACATGCATTTCTGCGTCATTATTTCATGTAAACTAATTCTAAATGACATGCTAAAATAACCAAATAAACTACATGCTTTTCTACGTCATTATTTCATGTAAACTAATTTTCATACAACATACTAAATTAATTTAACACATTAAACACATAAAATACATTTTTTAGGCCATTAATTCATGTGAGTCAATTCCAACAACATGCCAAGCTAACTATTCATGTTAAAATACCATAAAAAAATATTTTTAAATTATTATTTTATGTGAGAAAATTCTGTATTATAAACCCTCAGGTCTAACCTTTTTTGACGTTGCTCAGGGACGCGATACACGGCCGTCGGAAAGGCTAAATCACCACGATCACGCCGGTTCGCTGTTTTGGTGCTTTGCTCACTGTTTTGGCACTTTGCTCGCTGTTTTGTTCGCTGTTTTGAGTTCGTTTCGCTGCGTTTCAGGTCTCCACACTTGGCTCACTGGTTGGCAGTGAATTATGGGCTGTTTTGGTGAATTTTGAGGGGTATTGGACTGCCGTTTGCTTGGTTTATTCAAGGATCTTCAAGTGCAGTTTTTGCTCACTGTTTTGGTGACTTTGGGGACTGTTTTGAGGGCTTTTGAGCTGCTGTTTTTGGGCGAATTTTGGAGAGTGTTTAAGGCAGTTTGTGCACTGGTTTGGGGGCTAAAATTAGGGTAATTTGAGCACAAATTCCAGGGGCTAAATGGGGCTGTTTTGCGTGAGCTATAGAGGGGCAATACAGACCTGTTTTGCGTGAATAATATGGCTGATTAGGGGCAGTGAGGATGATGGCTGTATGGGGCAGTGACTTGCGTGAACAACGGGGGGAGTAGAGGGCTGTATGGGCATGAGTTTCAGGTTTAAAATGAGGCAGTGAGTTGCTTAGAGACAAGGGCTGACTGAGGTAGTAGCTTGGGCGTGACTAAGGGGCTGAATAAGGCAGTGGCTTGGGCGTGACTAAGGCAGTGAAGGAGGCTTGTATGGGCGTGACGAAGGCAGTGAAGGAGGGCAGTGGCTTGGGTGTGACTAAGGCAGTGAAGGAGGCTTGTATGGGCGTGACAATGTAGGGCTGAATGGAGGCTTGTATGGGCGTGACAATGTAGGGCTGAATGGGGGCTTGACTTGAGGCGTGAGGAGGCAGTGAGGATGTAGGGCTGAATGGGCGTGATCAAGGGCAGTGAAGAGTGGCAGTGATGGGCGTGACTTCAAGGGGGAATAAGGGGGCTGTTTTGTTCTTCAAATGCTCAAGTGTTTTGTTAATGTATGCTTGATATGTGCTAGCTCTTCCAAGGCTGAAAAATGTGTGCTTATATAGGCAATTGGAGTGCATTTATTAGGTTGGCAAGGTGATGTTGAATGGCATTAATTTGGTAGGCAAACTTTGTTGACAAAGGAAGGTAAAGTTGATGTAATTGTGATGGCTTGTTGAAAATGCATAAAGCTTGATATTAATGGTGTTGAAAATAAATAAAAGGAGTGTATAAGTCATGGGCGTGGGGCATTTGGCTAAATGGTATGGGGTTGATCAATTAATGGCTTGGAAAATTTGATATCAGGGTAAAAGTTTGGTCAAAGGTTAAAGTAAGCTTGGTAAATGGATAAATCATGTTGGAATAGTGCAAGGAGGGTGAAATTTGGTGTCATGGTCGTGGGCCTCATGGGTGGTGGGCTTGGTGTTTAATTTATTTTTGTTTCATGGGCTTTGGATGTGGATTTGGGTATCTAGGTGGGCTTGGAAGGGTTTGCGGTGATTTTCGGGTTGTAGATACTCTTTGAAACGAACATTCAGCAAGCAAACTCTGAGCGAACTTAGAGAATTAATTCCGAAATATATTATCTCTTGACTTAACCTTTCCTTCGACCGCTTTCCGCGAACTCCACGACTAAAAGGCGGTGCCTCCTTATAAGACTCCTCATCGGGTTTGGTATGCAAAAATGCAATGCCTACACTATGTTTAAAGTTTAATCAAAGTAAATTAAAAATAAATGGACAATCAATGGGAATAATGATACCGTTTCATTTAATCTCTCTACATCATCCGTCAGCTCCTCCATCAGTTTGTAGAGTTCTGCAAGCAACATCATAAAAATGATCAAAATGGATCAAATGGATGATATATTACAACAAAAAATTTGTGCCACTAACCTTCAAATTCATTTCTAAGTTATGCATTTTGAGATATTTGCAAAGCAAGTTTCAATGACAATTGATGCGTCTGCAGACCAACATTCAGAAACAGCAGTAAAAGAAACAGTAGCTATATTTTCCTCCAGTTCCTTCACTTGTTATCCTTCTCCTCCACCAAATTCTAGTATTGTGGAATCAAAGAGACCATTAGCATGATGAGCAAATGCCAAATAGTAGACAAAAGCAACCACACAGAGGTTCGAATTTTTTGAATGCAGCTACCACTCAAATAGTAGTGAAACTGGTTCTATATTCGATTCCAAAAACTGGTTCCATGGTCCGGTTTCGGTTCGATCATTTTGGAACCGGAACCTACCCGGATAAAATCGGTTCCTTCATTTTTGGAACCGAAACCTACCCGATTACAACCGGTTCTGGTTCCAAACCCGGAAAACCGGTCCGATTCCAACCGGTTCCGGGTAGACCCGGAACCGTTGCTCACCCCTAATGATCATGTAGTTTCTAGTAGAGCAGGTTGTGGCTCCTGTAACATCTAGTAATCCAGGCAACTTGTGCGTTACTAGAGACTGATGATTATCAAGTTATTGGAGGTAGGTTCATGATAAAGATCATGTTTAAGTATTTATGGACTCAAGAGGATTACTTTTCGGGCATTCGATAAATTTCTCGCATTTTCGATACGGAAATTATTTTATGATTCAATACGGACAGCCTTTATTTGGACCATAGCTTTCTCAAGTGAACTCCGATTTTTATGAATTTTATATCACCGGAAAGCTTAGACCGAGACTACAACTTTTGCGTTGAATAATTTTCCAAATCCAAATCGGAAGTGGGTCCAAAATTGAGATTTATTTTCTGCTACAGTGAATTTCGTGGATGATCTAGAACTTGATGAGGTGGCACCATCTTGGCCATTAATGTTTAATAAAAAATTTGCCACGTTTGTCTATAAAAAGGGCTTTATTTCCTCTTCTTCTAGAGATAAAAACGTGGAGGGTAATGGGGGAAAAGCTCTCCATGTTAAAATTCTTTCCATCTCAATTTCTTAAATCATTTTGAGCCATTCAAGCTTCATTTCCAAGCTTGGTAAGCTTCTTCTCCCTTTCTATCTTTTCAATTTTCCAGTTTGAGCAAAGAATTAAAAGCCCCAAATTCGCACAATATAAGCCCTAGAAGTTGGGAGTGTTAAATTGGCTTTAAACATGCATTTTGGAGGAATGTTTTAAGAGTATAAGTTTTTTATGAGATTAATTTGTAAATGTTTATGTTGAGGATATTATGCTTGGAAATTAATGTTTATGGTTTGTGTTTGGGTGGTAATTTTGGATGAGTTTTGAAGTTTGGAATAGTGTTTAAGTGTTGATGAATTGAGTAAGTTAGGTAATGAGAAGCAAGATTAAAACCTAAAAAATACAGTTCGCGTAGCGACGCGTAATGGAAAAGTTTGGCATCGTTTCTGGTTTGCGCACGTCGCGACGCATAAGCCACGCGAAGATAAAATTTTCCCCTATATTAGTTTTTATCAGTCTAGCTTTACCCTAACGTGTTAATGACCACCCTAAGAGTCTTGTATCAACCTGTATGTATGTACCTTGGTATAAGTAAGAAATATCTCATAATGATAACCCTTACTTGAACATGCAAATCTATCTTAATTCTGATATATATATATATATATACTAGTTTTTGCCCGTGCCTTACGGCACGGTGTTACGGTATTTGACCCGTGCCTACGACACGGTGTTATAGTATTTGCCTGTGCCTACGGCACGGTGTTACAGTATTTGGCCCGTGCCTACGGCACGGTGTTACAGAATTAAATGATTTTATTTTTTAATTAAATGATTTTATTTTAACTTTCTATTTTTTAATTTGAAAATTTGAAATTTTTTTACCATTTCCATCAATCAATTCACTCTCTTTCCTCCAATTACCAATGAAATGATCTGGGCCATCAATAAAGCCACATAAAGAGAGCCGCTGGATACACTCTTTTTCCTCCAAAACACCATTTATATATATATAATATATCTTAGTCTATCCTGATAAATATATATATAGCATCGTCTTTTCGATTGAAAGTATCGATGATAGATCATCGCAGGAACCACAAGTTTCTCCAGCAATGTAAAGAATGGATAGCGGAATTCCAAAACCTGTGAGTTGACCTTTTTCTTAGAACTAATTTTATTTAACAATTTTTTTATATCAGACTTACTATTCCCGCTTTTAGGGCGTTAGCAAATTTCTTCATCAGTTACATTTTATTGAGTATACTTTGAAAAATGTTTTAGAAAAGAAATATTTTCGAAACTTGAGTTTCATATTTTTCGGGTCATAAGGGAAAAACCCACCCCAGTATGTAACTTGATACAGTTTGGAATTGACGGATAGAGAACATGTGTACATGTAGAGGACTGGGGATATGGCGATACGTAACGTCCACAGATCCTAGTTCAGGGCTAGGGGGATGGCAATATGTAACGCCCATATACCTTAATTTCAGAGCTTGGTGGGTAGCACAGATCCGCACCCTCAATTCTAGTTCCGTTTCTTAGGGGACGGCAATACGTAACACCCAAATACCACCAGTTTCAGGGACAATAGTGGCATGCTTTGGGGGATGACGATACGTAATGCCCCAAAGTAATGATTTTGCATTCCTGGCTCTAGTTAGGCGTATGAGGGATGGTAATACATAATGCCCCCATACATCAAGTTTTTCAGATACATATCAGTTTCCAGATATCAGAATTTCAGAAACAGAGTTTTCAAATATCATATTTTCAAAAAATAGTTTTCAGAAATCAGATTTAGAAATAATTTTCAGAAAGCAGATTTTAGAAAAATAAGCTTTATAAAAGAGAATTCAGACGAAATTTTCAGATGAGAGTTTTCATATGAAGTTATTTCAGAAAGTTTAGTTTTAGAACCAAATGCTTTTATATTGATTTTTCAGTTTTTCATCCACTCACTCGTACACCGATCTAGCCCCCCTCCATTTTTCTTATTTTGCAGGTATTCTCGAAAGACGAGCTCAGGAGGATAGATAATGTTGCAGTTACTAGGGTTTGGAGTCCATCAGTCTAAGTCAAAGAGTTAGAGTTCAGTTGGAGTCAGTCTAAGTCAAATAAAAGTCATGTATTAGTAATTGACTTATGTATAGTCATTATAAAAAAAAACAAGTGTTTATTGTATACAATTATTATTAATGAACTAGTTTTCCATGTTTCCAAGTTTGGACATTGGTTCCATAAACAAGAATTTGACAGAGAAAAGAGAAATATTGTAGTTTATAGTTAGAAGGGTAGAGGCTCATGGGAATAATACGACCTACTCCATGCCGGTAGCATCTTCCAGATTATGGATGTTACAAAGATGGTATCAGAGCATGGTCTAAGGATTGAATGACTGCAGTGGGCAGAGTGTTGGGGTCTTGTATACGGAGTATTTCCGGGATACCCGTATACGAGGCACTACCTCTCCAGTATCTGATCCTCGAGTACGTCCTCCAAGTTCTATAGACAGGTTAGAAAGCCTTCTTAGACTATTCGAATCGTATTCCTTACGAGTATAATGATATTCTAGATTCACGTTAAAGATTTTCTTGAAGTTATTCTGACTTATTTCCAGAAGTACAAACGAGATATGAAACCAGATAGTAAGATTCTAAGAAAAGTTATCCAAAGAGTGGGATAAAAAGCCATAAAATCAAGGAAGTATGCATAGTTAGCTATTCATGTGAAGATGAGAAAAGTAAGGAGACAAAGAGAAACAGTAAAGTTCAAATGATACATACCCAGGAAAGTAGGAAGAGAAAGAGAAAGCTCGAAAAAAAGTATGAAGGGATAGATAAATGATTAAAAGAACATGTAGTAGAGGTTCACGTAATCAGAGTTAATAAGGTATAAAGAAGCAGAAACAGATAAATAAGGATGTATCAAAACCTATAGTAGTGAAGGAAGAAATAAGGATGCTTAAGTAACCAGAGTAAGAAGAAATAGAAATATATAATCAGATCGATAAAGAAATACCAGAATTTATAGTTGCAAAGAGAATAGAAATAGATTTAAAATCCGCAGGTGCCTTATATATAGACAACAAATTTCCCTAAGTAACCAGGAATACACAGAAAGATAAAAGCAGCAAGAGATCAAAACTAGTCTAGGGAGTTCATACGGGTGAGGGATGTCAAAAGGGATCTAGAGAACCCCAAATCTCTAGACCAGTACCCAGGTCCACAAGCAGACAAATAAAGTTCATAAACAGAAATGATTAGTTACCTTACCCAAGCAATCATATGTAGACACGACCCTAAGCTATTTAGTTTTCAACCACTTAGTCATATCAGTTAAGGAAGCCGTCCTGACAGAGCCTACCTCATACCTAACCTACATGAGAAATAGACCCTACTAGGACATAAGGTACCAGAACAAGGCTACCGAGACCTATCAATGCATTAGATGTTGCCCTAGCCCATATCAGTATATATAGGTGACCATAAAAAGCTCGATGAGAATTCAGAAATGGAAAGATCTAGGAAGGTAAATTATCAAGAAAGAGGTTAAAGAAGTTTTCAAGGATATAAAGAAGAGAACCCAATATAGCCAAAAAGATCTAGATAATACATCACAAGGTTTACAGTATTAGTAAAAGTCCACATGACAGATTAAACTCGACATGACCTATAGAGTAGCCCAAAGTCAATAGGAAACTATGGAAGTACAAAAAAAAAGTAGGCCCGTAAAATTGGAGATATTTTGGGAGTGATAAAAGTATTAGTATAGACAGTAGAACAAGATGCCATAGCTACGACTTGGAGTAGAGAACAGAGATCTAGGAAGTAGTAAGAAAAACGAATCATCACTAGACTCAGTAGTATGGTGTAGAGCCAATGAGATAGGATATGAAAACGGTAAGAAGGAAAACAGAAGTGTCAGGAAGATTTAGTACGTTTAGAGTAATGGGTAATATACCTTGAAGATAGCCAGAATGAGTGAAGACTCTAACCAAGCCAGTGAGCATACACCCACTTCTTAAGTTAGAGCCCATTAAAGAAAAAGACCAGTAAAGTAGAGCAATGGATATATTAGACGAATAGCGGATGATTAGACAACTAAATCGATAAGCTCAAGTGAAATATAGAGAAGAAGCATGAAATAGAATAGTTTGAAGCTACAATAAGTCGAGCTAATCTTGGAAGCCACCATAGAATTAAGGAACCCTTGAAGAAGTAAAGGCTTAGAAGTACGAAGAGATCAGAGAGAACACTTCTTGGGAATATAACGAATGATTTATAAAGAATCTCATGGTACTGAGGAGAATGACTAGGTAAAGAGTAGACCTGAACCAAAGATTTAGTAAGAGATATCTCAAATAATCAAAGTAGAGAGAGTTTTCAAGAGAGTAAATGAGTAATGAGTTTAAGAAACTGAGATAAGAAAGAATAACAAGAAGAGTACATCAGTACTCAAAAGAAGAAAATAACGAATTCAGATGTCTAAACAACAGAGATTAAACATGAATGAGTACATATGTGGTATGAGTAAGTTGATAAAGAGTATGGTTCTAGAAGGATTTTGTAGAAGATGTGGACTGATCGATTGTTGAAAATGATTAGGAGTAAGGTTGGCAAGCCAGACAAGTTTTAGTAGTAATATCCTAGTGTAGGAAAAGACACCAGACAATTATACATGAGAGTCATAGGCAATGAATATGTGTCACTAAATCACCATAACAAAAAAGCCTCAAGATAAGTTTCCACCCCAACCCTCGGTAAACAGCAACAACGAAGATAGACCTCGATGTTCATCTCAAAACATTCCCAAAACCAAGAGAATGCGTAGTTGAAAGAGATCGGGAAAAAAACCTTTAGATATAGTACAAGAACAGAATAAGAGAGGAAATAGCTCTAAGTGAGAGATCTAGAAGAGGAGTTATTAAATAAGACAAGGAAAGAGGAAGTACTAGTTAAGCAGTGCCAATGATGTAAGGAAAAATCGTTAAACATGACTTGGGACAGGTTGAGGTGACATCTTTTGGATAAGGGGACAGAGATGTAGATCATAGAGGTTTCAAGTACAGAACAGAATAGAACAGGATAATAGATAAAAAGGTCAACAAATAAAAGGCATGGTAATGAAACCGTTAAAGTGCAACGACAGTAAAAGAAAGTACTAAGTGAGTATTGACAGAAGTGTAATATAATATAAAACCGATAAAATAAGCTTACTACAATATAGTAAAACATAAAAAGAGAGTATCCTAGCATATAACCGGGTTTGGAAAAAAAATTGAGATGGAACTCTGTATTCAGATTTAAAGTAACAATGAAAGCAAAGAACAAAAGAGTATGAACCTTAGCAAGGACTGATCACCAGCATCAATGTTAATAACAAGGAATGCGATTTAGACACCATGTTGCATGCAATTACGCCTAAATCCTTAACCAATTTAGGAAGAACCACTGGTAATACTACCTGAAGCAACGTTTTGAGTACTAGCATCATCAGTAGACGACATCAGCAAGCTAAGAATACCTAAGCCCCATAGATAAGCAGAAATAGTGGAAACATAAAGAAAGAAACTCATAAGCAGCTGAAGTTTGGCAAGGAGAATATAGAGAGTTAAGTAACTAAGTGATGAAAAAAATTAAGATCAAGTTGGACAAGTGAAGCACAATAAGTACCAAGTACAAGCATTGTTAAAAATGACAAGGACCAAATCCAAAAAGGGAGTATGAAAATCTAACCGTAGAGACATCGATATTTTCTAGTGAGAGCCAAAAGTATCAGCCAAGAAAAACCCGATCGATTCGAATAATTAATGAGTATAATTAAAGATCTGGAGAAATAGATTTTCCTTGGAGCTAAAGAATGTTGGGCACAATTAAGGGTCCAAAAATGAGTTAGTCAAGGATACTCAGCAAAGATCTTATGAAACGTAAATAAGATAGTACCTCTCAGTAAAGAATTTAAGGGATATTCACTGAGGCCACGAATTCTGAAGCAATTTACCCAAGTATGACATAAGGTACGATGTATGAGTTAGATATTAAGAATGATGGAGAATCTCTTATGCTTGCTAGTCAATTGGTAAATAACCAACCTGGCAAAAGTCTTCGTAGTTAAGAAAAATAGAATCCCCGATAATATAGAATAGTTACAGCACAATACGAATTTATACAGATAATTTAGCGTCCAGCTTTAGTTATGACTTCCAAGTCATAGCATTCTAGGTTCAAAATGATCATCACGTTGTTCTATGGTAAAATAATAACACACGGAAAATCATCGGGAAGTGGTATAATACAATGGATGAGCCTAAGGCAATAAGTATATAGTCAGATAAGTTGGTGAGTTATAAGGAACCCAGGGTTCCAAGTTTAAATAGGATTCGATGATGAATCCTATTTAAAGGGGGAAGAATTTGTAACATCCAGTAATCCGGGCGACTTATGCGTAACCAGAGACCGACGAATATCATGTTATTGGAGGTAGGTTCATGATAAAGATCATGTTTAAGTATGTATGGACTCAAGAGGATTAATTTTCGGGCATTCGATAAATTTCTCGCATTTCCGATACATAAATTATTTTATGATTCAATATATACATCCTTGGGTATTTGGACCGTTCATTTCTCATATTAACTCCAATATCTATGAATTTTATATCGTCAGAAAGCTTAGCTCGAGACCTACAACTTTCACATTGAATATTTTCCAAATTCAAATCGGAAGTAGGTCAAAAATTGAGATTTGTTGTATACTACAGTGAATTTCATGGATGATCTAGAACTTGATGAGGTGGCACCATCTTGGCCATTCATGTCTAATAAAAAAATTGCCACTTTTGCCTATAAAAAGGGCACTATTTCCTCTTCTTCTAGAGACAAAAACATGGAGGGTAATGAGGGGAAATCTCTCCATGTCAAAATTCTTTCCATATCTATTTCTTAAAGCATTTTGAGCCATTCAAGCTTTATTTCCAAGCTTGGTAAGCTTCTTCTCCCTTTCTATCTTTTTAATTTTCCAGTTTTGAGCAAAGAATTAAAAGACTCAAATTCGCACAATATAAGCCCTAGAAGTTGGGAGTGTTAAATTTGCTTTAAGCATGCATTTTGGAGGAATGTTTTAAGAGTATAAGTTTTTAATGAGATTAACTTGTAAATGTTTATGTTAAGGATATTATGCTTGGAAATTAATGTTTATGGTTTGTGTTTGGGTGGTAATTTTGGATGAGTTTGAAGTTTGGAAGAGTGTTTAAGTGTTGATGAATTGAGTAAGTTAGGTAATGAGAAGCAAGATTGAAACCTGGAAAATGCAGTTCGCATCGCAACGCCCAATTGGTCTACGTCGCGACACGTAATGGAAAAGTTTGGCATCATTTCTGGTTTGTACGCGTCGCCACGCGATCAAGACTAGTTTTTATCAGTCCAGCTTCACTAGAACATGTTAGTGACCACCCTAAGAGTCTCGTATTAACCCGTATGTATGTATCTTGGTATAAGTACGAAATACCTCAGAGTGATAACCCTTACTTGAGCAAGCAAATTTAGCTTAATTCCGATATATATAATATATATTATATATAATATATATATATATATTCTAGTCCATTTCCTGACCGAAAGTATCGATGATAGATCTGTTGGATTTATGTCCTAGAGCTTTATGTATTTTAAACAGAATTGATTATTGTAATAATAATAAATACATTATTCATTTTATCAAAGTTGTTTGATTTATATCGCATACTGTCCAATTGTCTTGTTTACCTTTATTACTATTTTACTTTAGACTTAGTGTATGTTTGATGCACAAGAGGATTTAAGTCCAAAGTTAGTAATCTAAATAATCCATAGAGAGCGAACAATGAGGGTACTTTATTTCTGGTTTATCTATAGCTGCGGTCCATTCTATACTTGTATGACGATCTTGATCCGGGATCGTTCATGTAGTGACATGGGAATGAAGGCACCTTGTATGATAAGATCATATAGGACTGGACTCAGATAAATACAAATTTCTTTTAATATCTGTTAACCAAAGAAATTCATTTTATCTAATAGATGGTCATATATGGATTCGATCTTAATCATGAGTGTATTACGAACTCCTGCATGACAAGCTATATCCTTTGATTTACTATGGTGAGGTTGGTGTTGCATTCCCGACCAATAACTACGTATTTTGGGGATATGGTTTGGTATGTAGCTGGGAAAGTTTTACATAGATATGGAATTCACTCATTCTTACGAGAAGCAGATGAATATCTCTTTTAAGAGTTGATTCGGGACTTGAACAATTGTAGCGCTCAACTTTTCTATTACGAATAGAAAGTATTTTATATTCATAATTGTTATAAATTAATTGTTCATTATAGAATCAATGGTGCTTAAAAGACAAAATATTTAGAGGGGTTTAACGGACTTATGACCCGGATCTATTTATGAGATATTCATGAAGGGCTATATCCATATATAATGACTATATCGATGGACACCGAAAAAGTTTGGTTTACTTAATCCATCTACGGTAACGAGAGTTCAACTTCGAGTTTTTAGTGGAATAATGCGGAGTTAATAATTCGTAATATTTGATTAAAGAGTTTAATTAATATTTCGGAATTATTGGAGCTCGGAATTAGGGTCCATTTGGTCCCCGTGCTAGCTCGATTAACTGTAGCAAACCTAATATAATTAGATTGTCTAATTATATGCTCACATTATTATTTATTATATATTATTAATAAGATTAATAATATTATTGTCACAAATGAAAACTATGTTAAATTAGTTTAACTTAATGTTTTCTAGAATTCTTTGATTATGAGATAATCAAATCTTAATTATGAGATAATCAAGTTAGTAATAATTATGAGATAATTACTACAACATGATTGAAGGTAAATAAATCATTATTAATATATTGTTTTTATTTACCATTGGAGCAAAGCCATACGACTTACCATGTCATCCAAGCAATTATGTCTATTAGGTGGCTTTGATATACTTAATAGTTTTGTCATTAGCTAATGCATTTTATGCTTTGGTATGGCCTCCACATTTATGTGTTTGCCATTGAAAGAAAGCATTGAATGCTTAATGACAAAGCCATTGTCTTTAGCTTAACATTTCTTATGCTTTGGTATTGCATTCACATTTTTGTGTTGGCCATTGCAAGAAAGCATTAGATGCTTAATGACAATGTTAGTTGGCTTGTGTAAGAGAATATAATCTCTATCATTTCTCTCACTTCCTAAGGTTAACAATTTTCATTCATTCACACAATTGTTGTGAGAAAATATTTGAGAGAAAATAGAGAGAGTTCTTGCATTCACAAGTGTTGTGAAATTCCTAAAGCCAAACACCATTGTGACATCTTAAATCTCTAAATAGTTTAGAGGTTTAATCTTTGTGAGTGAAGCCCACACTTCAGTTTGTTGGTTTCGAGTCATAGTTCGGAAGATCGAGTGGTTGATCCAAGTGTTGGACACCAAATGATTGATCTTAGCTACTACAACAAAGGGAGAAGGCAAAGAAAATTTTGAAGATCCATACCGGACCCGGTGCCACCACAAGCAACTTCCACCGCGCTAAGGAAAGTCGTTTCCTACAAGATCATCGCAGAAACCATAAGTTTCTCCAGTAAAGTAAAGAATGGATATCGGAATTCCAAAACCTATGAGTGGACCTCTTTTCTCAGAACTGATTTTATTTAAGAATTTTTTTATATCAGACTTACTATTCTCGCTTTTAGGGCATTAGCCAATTTCTTCATCAGTTACATTTTATTGAGCATACTTTGAAAAATATTTTAGAAAATAAATATTTTTGAAACTTGAGTTTTATGTTTTTTGGGGCATGGGGAAAAAACTCACCCCAGTATGTAACTTGATACAATTTGGAATTGACGGACAAAAAACATGTACACCTGTAGAGGACTAGAGGGACAGCGATACGTAACGCCCCCAGATTCTAGTTCAGGGCTAGGGGACGGTGATACGTAACACCCATAGACCCTAGTTTCAGAGCTTGGTGGGTAGTATATATATGCACCCTAGTTCTAGTTCTGTGGCTTGGGGGTCGGCAATACGTAACGCCCCAAGACCACCAGTTTCAGGGACAAAAGTGGCATGCTTTGAGGGACGGTGATACGTAATGCCCCAAAGTCATGGTTTTGTATTCCTAACTCTAGTTAGGCGTATGGGGGGACGGCGATACGTAATGCCCCCATACGTCAAGTTTTTCAGATACCGACCAGATATCAGAATTTCAGAAATAGAGTTTTCAGATATCAAATTTTCAGAAAATAGTTTTCAGAAATCAGATTTTAGAAACAATTTTCAGAAAGCAGATTTTAGAAAGATAAGTTTTAGAAAGCAGATGAGAGTTTTCATATGAAGTTTTTTTTTCTGAAATTTTGGTTTTAGAACCAAATACTTTTATATCGGTTTTTCAATTTTTCGTCCACTCACTTAGATCGTACAACGATCTAACCCCTCTTCAGTTTCCTTATTTTGTAGGTATTCTTAGAAGACGAGCTCGGGAGGATAGATACTGTTGCATTCACTAGGGTTTGGAGTCCACCAGTCCAAGTCAAAAAGTAAGAGTTCAGTTGGAGTCAGTCTAAGTCAAATAAAAGTCTTGTATTAGTAGTTGACTTATGTATAGTTATTATAAAAAAAAACAAGTATTTATTGTATACAATTATTATTAATGAACTGGTTTTCCATGTTTCCAAGTTTGTACATTGGTTTTATAAACAAGAATTTGACAGAGAAAAGAGAAATAGCGTAGTTTATAGTTAGAAGGGCAGAGGCTAAGGGGAATAGTACGGCTTATTCCCTGCCAATAGCATCTTCCAGATCGAGGATGTTACAGCTCCCCTACTCAACACTCTCTTATGTAGCTTTCGATAGAGTAGGTTGTGTCTCCCTCTGCTCAACATCCTCGTTTGCCTCATCTAGTTCTGCTTCTGAAACTTCATTGTGCACCCTATTTGTGGCTAATTGTGCTGGTGATGGATCTGGATTTTTATCGGCACTGGAATTGGAAGACATCTTGGGATTTTTAATGTCTCCAATTGTCTAATTTTCAAGAAACTCTATATCCCGGCTTCTGATGACCATCTTTTTCTTTGGATCTCATAGTGGGTATCTAAATTCTTCATCTCCATAGCCTAAGAATATATATGGAGTTGTCCTTGCATCGAGCTTCTGCCTGAGCTCCTTAGATACATGTGTAACGGCTAAACAGTCGAATACTCTAAGGTGATAGTATGATGGATTCTTACGAGACCATATTTTCTTCGAAATCTCAAAATTCAACGGTACATATGGTGATATATTGATTAGGTATTATGTGGTACGAACAACTTCTCCCCAGAATAGCTTTGGAAGCTTAGCCATACTGATCATGCTTCCGACTTTCTCCATAATGGTGAGGTTCATTCTTTCAGCTACACCATTATGTTGCTGGGTGCGTGGAATAATTCTCTCATGTCGGAATGTCGTGTCTCCTGTAGTAGGCATTGAACTCCCTGGAACTGTACTCACCTTCATCGTCTGTGAGGAGGCACTTCAACTTCTTCCTGGTTTCACGCTCTACCATGGTGTGGAATAACTTGAACTGGGTGGTCGAATTTTATTTCGTTACGCGGGATTAAAAGGGATAAGCTAGTTCAAAAGATGTGTGCTGTCTCTATTTCCACTCGAGTCGGCCCTGTTATTCGAGTCTGGTGTCCTAACCCAAATGGCATTTTCAGTCTCGCTTATGAAAACTTATATATCTGTCTCCACTATTTGGAAAAATATATAGAATTTTGTCATTCCTACCAAGCTTTCGGTCTTATTTGGCGTCTCTATAAGGAGTAATTATTTGGTGCAACGTTTTGTGATTCTCTGATCACTGAAGAGTGTTTTGTGAGGAAAAATAAATACTATTTATTACTACTTGAATAGAATTTACAAGTATTACAAAACTTGTACAAAAAACCTCATACACTAACTACACTCTCTAAACTCTCTTACTTGGAGCTTATACTCTAAGTTTTCTTTACTTGTAGCTTACTTGTTGGGGATGGTTTGAGCTCTCAATTAACTCTTAATTTAAAGTAAAACTCAAGCTCATTATTACAACCACTCAATAAATGCACCTAAAGCTATTTTGGTGGTTTGCACCATTGTCAAAAATGTGGTGATCTCTTTTTTGACAATGATGGCAATAATTTTTGAAATTGTATCTAAGTCGATGCAAACTGGATACTACACAATAAAGGGATGAGTGACGTGATAACACCAACAAATTAGTAAATGATATATATGATTTAATATCCATATTTTTAGTTGTTTTTTAATATTTTATTACGCGCGGCAATGAATTATTGGATTGTTGCACGGATGACTTGATACCTCCGTTATATTGTAGATTTTCTCCTCTATAAGATAATTATTCCAATGTATGAGACTATTAGGCGTCGTGGTATTTCAAGTACTTCTTGATGTTATTATTGCTCCGAATGGATGTTGGCGGCTCAAATTGCATCTTGGTTTCGCAATGATTCAAATTATTAGAAGAATTAGAAAATGATTATTCTGAACTCTCGGGTTAGTTTAAACCAAAAAACAACACCTTTAGATTTTTGTGTCTTAATCTTCAAGATTTGAGCATTCTTCTAATTTTGGTTTGTGAGAGAGCTTCTTTTCTTGTTTGTTGGTCTCCTCATTCCTATGGTGTTTTCAAACTCAACATTGAGGGAACGCTAGATGTGGCAGGGTGTTGAAGGACTGAAATGGCCATACCATTTTTGTTTTTACCCGTTTTATTAGTTTTGGTACCAACTCTTTGGCAGATGTGACAACGCTTGGGGTTGGATTGAAATTTTGTTTTATCTTTTTAATATTGAAAGGTTCATGGTTGAATTAAATTCTCATGTTGTGGTTAATTGGTTTAACACATGCAGTTTCCTACATTGGAAATTAGCATGTCATCTGGGATGATATTCTTAATTTTACATATTTTATGGATTTGATTGTTAGTTACTCATATTTATCGTTAAGCTAATCAAGCGGCCGACTCTTTAACGAGATTGTTGGAAATTCTTCTAAATGTTCATTAAGGGTATATTTGTCCTTTGGATGCTTTGGGTGTTTGTGAGGGGTGCAACCCTTTGGATGGTTGCACGCCACCCCAAAGAGTGTCCTATTGGCACCCTTCTATGCCTTATAAAAGAGGCTTTATATCCAAATACAAAGGACATAAAAGAAATCCGAAATTAGTGAGTCATTTGTTGTTTTGGTTTTTGAGAGAGAGTTCAACAATTTCCTAGTTTGTATACTTGTCAATGTGTGCTCCTTGGACAAGAAGGAACCAAGTTATCCTGGGAGAACATTGGCCAATTGCGAATCCGTAAAGCACCTGTGACGGGGCCAATAAGTTCTTAAGGACAGAGGATTATCACGACTTGGATTCATAAGGTTTTTTCTTAATTATCAAGTTTTAAGGTTTCTAGGGTTTATGCATATTAGATCCAATTTTCTGGTTTGAATTGGTTGTTTGCATGTTATTTGATGTTTAATGACACTAACTTAACAACAATCTTAAGAACTTATTACTAGTGTTGTTAAATAGTAAATCGCAGGCGTAGTTAAGAAAATTTCTTGGAAAAAAAATACATATGTGCATGAAAAACCCGTAGGGCGTTTGAACGCCCGACGCACGCGAAGGCAAAAATCTAAAAATTCATAAGAACGTTCGATCACGTATTCAAATGCAACTCGAACGCAAGCCTTCTGCCTAAGAACATTCGAACGCGTCCTAAACGCAACTCGAACGCAAAATCTCTGGAATCATTCCGTTCGAATGCATTCTCGGACGCCATACGAACATGAACTCTCTGGAATTATTCCGTTCGAACACGTTCCCGAACGCAACATGAACATGAACTCTCTGGAACACTTCGAATGCGTTATCAAACGCAACATGAACGCACACACTGGACATTCTCGTTCGAACGTAGATACGAACGTGACACTAACGAATCTGTCCTGAAATTGTTATAAACTGCAAAGACTTAGTTTAATTTAATATTAACTTAGTAAATCATATACTGAAACACATTAAATCTTGGTAGTATAGATTTCAGTTATTATTAGGGTGTTCAATTATCACAAGCATACACGTAGTGATAAAGTTGAAACTTATTTCTGTGTTGCATACTTGGTTGAGAATTTAAAGTATAATTTTACACAAGTAATTCCTTCCAATCTTGTTTCACTATACACATATATCTACACTTATCGTATATTGTTTTGTGATTTGAAAAAGTGAAATACTGAGTTTGAATTGCTAAGAGGTTCTATTGAGAAAGTAGTTAAAGGATATTCTATCAAAAATGCAATAAGAGCCTAAGTGTCAGGGACTTACGTGGTTACTCCGGACCCCCCTCGTCCTCTGAGAATATTCCTTTATTTAATTTTCATAAGAAATCTTGGTTGGAAATTCAAGGACTTGTGTTTATTGGTACTACTGTCCAATAGAACAACAAGTAGATATTTGGTATATCACTTAAGAAAAGATCATTTGTTGGTCATTGTACAATTTGTCTTTTGTAGACTTATTGAACCATGTTTGTTTCCAGTTACATATGGTTAGCGGAAACATCACAATACCGGTCTCTCATGGAGAAAAATCGGAGAAGTTTGGTGGGGCAAACTTCAAACAGTGGCAGAGCAAAATGTTGTTCTACATGAAAACTCTGCAGTTGGCTAAGTACCTCAAAGATCCTCCATGTCCTGTGGAGGGTGAATCAGAGGCAGCCAAGGAACTGCGAGAAGAGACATGGTCGTCTGGCGACTTCCTATGCAAAAACTACATATGAGTGGTCTTGACAATACCATGTACATTGTGTACGAAGGCATGTCTTCTGCGAAGATTCTCTGGGAATCTTTCGAGAAGAAATACAATATCGAGGATGCCGGACAAAAGAAATTTATCGTGGGTATAATGATGTCTCAGTTGGGTGAACTGCAATTGATCATTCATGAAATACTGGATGAAGGAATGAAACTATGTGAGACGTTTCAAGTTGCCACCATAATTGAAAAGTTGCCTCCATCATGGAAGGACTTCATGAGCTATCTGAAACATAAAGAGAAGCAGATGAGCCTTGAAGACCTTGGAGTTCGATTGAGAATCGAACAGGACAACAGGATGTCCGAGAAGGCCAGATACAAGACTATGGAGTCTAAGGCCAACATCATTGAGGATGTAAAGGGTAGCAAGAAAAGAAAGAACAGTGGAGTTGTTTATTCCCAAGCGAACAAGAAGTTCAATGGGAAGTGCTACAACTGTGAAAAGAGCGGTCATATGACAAATGACTGTAGAAACGATATATCTCAGGACAATAGCAAGAATAATGAGGCCTATGTCGCTGAAGATGAGTAGTTAACTGATGAGATTTCAGAAATGAACCTCTCAGCAGTGGTAACTGAAGCCAACTTGGTTGGGAATCCTAGAGAATGGTGGTATACATTGGGGCTACTAGTCATATTTGTTCTGATAATAAGATGTTTTCCTCGTATCATCTGACAATGGGAAACTCGTCTACCTCTAGAGTGGTTGGACAAGGCACAGTGGTTCTGAAAATGATATCCGGAACAGAGCTTACATATAAAAATATTTGCATGCTCCAGATATTCGGAAGAACTCGGACTCGGGTTTGTATTTATTTCTGACAAGATTGTATAGACCAAAAATGATGTCTATGTAGGAAAAAGATACCTCGCTGAGGAGGGGCCTTTTCAATGACTGTCAATTGTGCTATTAATAAAGCTGAAACTTCTGCTTATATTATTGAGTCACAAAATGTATGGCATATGAGGTTAGGACATGTTTAATTGATACAATGCGTACATTAATTAACAGGGACCTTATACCTAAATTTGCATTGATAGCCAACATAAGTGGTGAGGCATGTGTTGAAGCAAAAATACATAGAACATCATAGAACGAAGTTCTGAACCTTTGGACTTGTACACACTAACGTGTGTGACAGAATATTGTGCAACAAGAGGCGGTAAAAAGTACCTTGTCACTTTTATCGATGAAAGCACAAGATTCAGTTAAGTGTATTTGCTGAGGAGCAAGCTGAAGCTATTGAGCTTTATACACTGAGAACGAAGTTGCAAATCAACTTGGCAAGGAAATCAAAAGAATCAGGAGTTATAGAGGTGGTGAATATGTTTCATCATTCGGTGAATATTTTTCTGTGCACGGAATTATTCACGAAACCACTGCTCATTATTCTCCTCAACAAAATGGGATTGCTGAGTGCAAAAACCGAACGTTGAAGGAAATGATGAATGCCATGTTGACTAGTTCTGGTTTACCTCAGAACTTGTGGAGGAAAACCCTGCTTTCCGCGAACTACGTTCTGAACAAGCTTCCTCACAGGAGATTGGACAAGACATCATATGAGTTGTAGAAAGGTTATGTACCTTCCTACAAATATCTGAAAATATAGGGGTGTCTTGCCAATTGCCAAGGTGATGGTTCCTAAACCTAAGAAGGTGGAATATGACCCAAAATTGTTTACTGTATATTCATCGAATATACTTGCAACAGTAGTACGTATCGATTCTTGGCACACAAGTATGAGATTTCTGACATCAATCCAAATGTGATGATTGAGTCAAGGAATGCAATATTTTTTGAAGAGACATTTCTATGTAAGGAAAGACAAAGAAGAGAGTCTCTCAAAAAGATCTGTTGATACTGTTAAGGACAGTGATCAGGTTGACCAAGAGTCAGATCCGATTTTCTGATATATTTGTTAGAAAATGAGCCTCAATGCTATAAAGAAACAAGTGGAAAGAGGGTATTAACAGAGAGATTGATTCAATCCTACAGAACCATACTTGGGAGTTGGTTGATCTTCCTCCAGGTTGTAAGCCACTAGGCTACAAATGGATATTCAAAGGAAAGATGAAAACTGATGGATCAATAAAGAAGTACAAGGCGAGGTTTGTCATAAAAGGTTATAGACAAAAAGAAGGCCTTGTTTACTTTGACACCTATTCGCCAGTGATTCGTATCACATCGGTAAGAATGCTTATAGCAATAGTAGCTATATTTGGTCTTGAAATACATCAAAATGATGTAAAGACGTCATTCTTGAATGGTGAATTGAATGAAGAGACTTACATGGAACAACCAGAATGATTTAATGTTCCTGGATAAGAACAAGAAGTGTGCAAACTTGTAAAATCCTTGTACGGATTAAAACAAGCACCTAGACAATGACATGAGAAGATTGACAAAGAGATGTTGTCAAGTGGGTTTAAAACCGATGAGTGTGATAAATGTATATACACCAAATCAACTCAAGAATGATATGTCATTGTATGTCTCTATGTAGACGATATGTTGATAATTGGTAATAATCATGAGTTGATTCAGTCTACCAAGAAAGTGTTATCCAGTAAATTTGATATGAAAAATTTGGGAGTAGCTAACCTAACTCTTCCTCTGTCAAAGAATATTGGCTTAAGCATATCGCAATTAGAGTATTCAAGGATCATCAGAAGTCTGATGTATCTCTCGAATTGCACACGAACTGATATCGCTCAAGCTGTGAATAGGCTTAGCAGATATACTGGCAATCCAGGACATAACCATTGGAAAGCCATAGTAAGTATTTTAGGTATGAGAAACTTCAAAATATGGGCTACATTACGAGAGATATCTTGCTGTTCTAGAGGGATACAGCGATGATGACTGGATATCTGATACATTGGATCCAAATCTACGGTTGGATTTATTTTCACACTTGGTAATACAGCCGTGTCATGGAAATCCTCGAGGAAAACATGTATTTCCCGGTCTACTATGGAATCAGAGTTCATAGCGTTAAACAAAACAGCGGAAGAATTAGAATGGCTTAGAAACTTCCTGGAGGATATTCCTAGTTGGCCCAAACCGGTGCCAACGATTAACATACACTGTGATAGCCAATCGATATTGGGAGAGCCTAAAATACAATTTATAATGGTAAGTGTCGAAACATACATCGGAGACATAATACCATACGTCAACTGCTCTCAAGTGGCATAATAACGATCGATTATGTTAAGTCGAAGGAAAACCTAGCGGATCCACTAACTAAAGGTTTACCTCGAGAGCAAGTTGAGAAGTCATCGAGGGAAATTGGCTTGAAGCCTATAATCTAAGAATTATCACTGTGGAAACCCAATCTAGCTGATTGGAGATCCTAAGATCTAGGTTCAAAAGGGACAACAGAAACTTTGTGCAATTAAAAACAAGCACTGAAGAGTTTTGTACTCTTTCCCATTCCGATAATGACGCTGAGTGCTGTCTGTCATTGGTTAGGATAAGCTAAGGCTTTTAATGATCACTATATTAGGAGATGAGTCCTAATGAGGGTAAAGACAGATTACCTCTTCATAGTAGATCACATATTTCAAGTAAGAAGTGAGGCCGCTTCCATGAGAACTTTTAAAGGCGGGTTACCCTAAAGTGCTTGATGAATCCAGGACCGTTGTCCAGGGCCGAAATGGACACAACCGTAGAATGGGAAAATGGTCGAATTAAAGCTATGTGTTGGCAATTGTCTTGGTTTACACCAACGACAGAACAGTTCAAGACTATGGGTCACTGGTTTGCCAAGTAAATCCGATTGTCACTCACTAGGAAAGGTTCAAGGCGAAAACTACCTATTTCGATGCAGCTTTAGTTCATGATAACTCTCTCAAGTGTCTCCATGAATATTTGACGAATTGTGGGGGATTGTTGGAAATTCTTCTAAATGTTCATTAAGGGTATATTTGTCATTTGGATGCTTTGGGTGCTTGTGAGGGGTACAACCCTTTGGAGGGTTGCACCCTACCCTAAGGGATGCCCTATTGGCACCCTTCTATGCCTTATAAAAAAGGCTTTATATCCAAATACAAAGGACAGAAAAGAAATCTGAAATTAGTGAGTCATTTGTTGTTTTGGTTTTTGAGAGAGAGTTCAACCATTTCCTAGTTTGTATACTTGTCAAGGTGTGCTCCTTAGACAAGAAGGAACCAAGTTATCCTGGGAGAACATTGGCCAATTGCGAATCCGTAAAGCACATGTGACGGGGCCAATAAGTTCTTAAGGACAGAGGATTATCTCGACTTGGATTCATAAGGTTTTTTCTTAATTATCAAGTTTTAAGGTTTCTATGGTTTATGCTTATTAGATCCAATTTTCTGGTTTGAATTGGTTGTTTGCATGTTATTTGATGTTTAATGACACTAACTTAACAACAGAGATTTGGTGCTCGAGGATTTTCCGAGTTTTTAGATGTGATTAATTATAATATTGATTTACCTTCATTCCGCTTTCTCAAATGAGTTTTATATTCAATTTTCCTTCCTCGTAAATGAGGGTTTTAATAAATTTTGGAGGCTAATCAGATTTTGCTTTGTCTCAGTCGTTGCTAGTGCATAGGTCAATAGAAAACTAAATTTTATGGACTTCGCAAAAGTAAATTGACCCTTATTTAGCTGCATCCTACAGAGTAATAAAAAAAGGATGATCAATAAGAATGTGTTAGTTTATTATTATGTCTTAAGTCTGATTTATATTTATTTCAAGACTTTTGCATTTTCTGGGTTATTTATTTATATAAATTTACTTATTTTAAAACATTTTGTCCTAAATAGTCTTAATAAACCATATAATATTAAAATTTTAAATATGTGACGGCTGTTTTCGTTCGAAGGTCGATATAAGAAATTAACCCTTCAAATAAACATCTCTCACAAGTGAATTTGTTTGGTTAGTAGGGAACTAAAGCAAACTCAGCAAGCATACAAAATAAATATAGAGAAAATGATTTACATGGTTCGACGGAGAATGACTTCAACCTACATCCATGTGAGAAATGAAGTGTATTTATTCTACTCGGGATCAAGACCGACTCGAACTCCAAATTAGGGGGAATACAATAATATAAAAATAAGCACATCTGCTGTTACAGCAAGCCCGATACAAATCTCTCAAGTGGTCGGGTGTTGACCTGTTTTCTCTCTCTATCACTAACTCTTTAACTCTCAATTTCTCTAGAAATTGTAAGATATAAATTTTGTAAACCCCTGAATCTGAGACTTCAAGCCCTTTATATATGCTCCTAAATCCACTATTATATCAACCCATGATGTCGGCCGTCGTACCAGGCCATCATTGCCCTCATGATGCTTTCCTCAACAACTCAACAAACAGCTGTATTACCACTGGGTTCAACCGCCTCTGTCAGCATAAACTCATCATTACAACCTTTTAATCACTACTACATACTTTGTTGATGTGACAGTATATGATTCAATTGCTCCAGTACTGTTTCATCCTATGAATTTATGGCAGAGTCTTCTTCCAATGAAAGCCGTTGATCAAATTTTTTTCATCATTAGCCTTCTAGAAGCTCAAATTCCTAAATATGGCATGTGTTATTGATGAGTGGTAATTATATCACTATTTCTCACTCATTTAACCTAATATCTTGTAAAGTTTCTCGGGTTTTGTGAACGTTTTGATGTGTTTTAGTTTATTTTACAGATAAAATAAAATTGGGACGTAATGAAATCATTTAGGACTAAATGTGGGTCAAATAAGAGTAAAAACTGGACTTGACATTTTGATTTTGGAGATTGGAAACTTGAAAGGGCGTCCTAACGAAGTACGGTTTCGGAAATCCCAATTTTACGCAATTGTCCTATTTTGGCCATAACGTTTTACTCCGATATCGGATTGAGGTGATTCAAGTTCCAGATTTAAGAAGACTCAAAAATCGACAACTTTGAAGAATAAAATAATTTCGAATTCTGAAGATTTCATGACCGAAATTGATGAACATCTGGAAATGTGTTATGTGTAATTATTAAAATCCTTTTCAAAACAAAAAATAAATAAATATAAAATAAAAAATAAAAATTGTCAAACTTCCACCAAACAGTTTTTCCCTTTATACATGCTTGCATGTTTGGTGTCGGATTTGGTGCCATGTTTGGTGTCGTGTTTGGTGCCATGTTTGGTGGAGCAATTGGTGGAACAATTGGTGTAGAAATTGGTGGAAGCATTTAGATTTTCCTATAAATACTAAGCCATTTCATTTGTAATTCTCATGCTTTCCTTAGGTTTTTGTAAGGAATTTAAGGATTGCATCTTGTTTGTATTTATTTTTAGTATTTAAATTATGTATTTTTATTTTCAGTAATAGTAGTAATTTCTTTTCTTTCATTTTCTTTTATGTTTAGTAGTTAGATTTCCGCTGGGGAAGGGGTGAAGCTTTTATTATTTTAGTTTAGATTAATCTCTCTTAATTATAATATGGAAATTATAATTTAAACTAAAGGTTATACCGCCTTAATGGCTGATTTTATTTATTTGACATAATGTGACACTGCCTATATGGTCGGTCTTTAGGTGACAGATAATTACCGCATATATGACCGGTTTGTGGACAAATGATAACACCGCATTTATGGTCGGTTGGACTTAATTGAAAATCTGACTTAATCAGGATACTGCCTATATGGTCGGTTGGTAATATCACTGATAATTTCTATATTATAATAAGAGAGATTTCTAAATTAGAATTAGTAAAAGTGGATCCCTAAACCCCGGTATTTTATTTTTATTCTAGGGAAGTGATGAAACACAATATTCACATACTTAATAATTGATTTAATTATATATTGGGTAATTCTTTAGTTTGTTTATTGAATCTTAAGCTTAATGCTTCTTGTTGCCTGATCACCAATAAGATTGATGTAGTAAACTTAAAATGAACTTGGAAAAGAGATTTTAGGTTTCAGCCTTAGATTCAATAGCTCACGATCTTCCTTGGGGATAGATAACCCTTTAATAGATTTCCTTACAGGATGAGAATATACATGTCGGGATGGGGTAGCCACAATTGGAACTTAAACTTAATGAATTCATGTAACTTGGTTAACATAGGAATATGATTAATTGGGTTACTTTGGGTGTTTGTATCTGACCATCGGAAGAGACTTTTGCATATCTTCGTGTTCCAGGTTAGCAAACTGATTTATTACACATATCTAAGAAAATCAATTCATCATTAGAAAAATTGTGTGGAATCACAACCTAAATGTTTGTATATTTTTATTTTCTTAGTATTTTCTTTTGTGTCTTTATTTATTTAATTATTTAGTAAATCGACATTCAGTCAACCAATCAAGCAGTCATTCTCTTCTCCATTTAATTAGATATATGTAAATAAATAGCATCAATAATTAATAAAGACAATAGGAATTAAGTCCTTGTGGGATCAATATTTTTATACTACTTGAACATACGTGCGCTTGCGTTATACGCGTGTGATTACGTCGGTCAGTTATATGACTTAAACTTGTAGAAGCACATCTTGCAATGAGGGCACATGTCATATGACCTCAGTACGGGTCGGCCTGCAGTCACACTAGCGGGTCGGGTTCTCGAGGTGGATGATACTCATCAAAGTTCTGCCCAACTCTTTCAACCAGGTCGGGCTTAGTTGATAAAGAGCCATCGGGTCGGTTTCCACTAATCCTCAAATACCCCAAAATCCATCACTTCTTTATTAGGTCGGGTCGACATGATAACTCGCTTCGTCCCTAACATGCTCTGCCTTTGAAAGAACTCCTCTGTATCATAAGGTCGTGTCTTTTTTTTGTCAAACTCTGCTTATCTCTCCAGGCCATTGGACCTTTATTATCCATTTTGGGCTAAGTACAATATTCATTTTGCATCTCATCGGTATTCGAACCTTAAACGGGTGAAAACCCACCATTAACGTGTCTATTTATAATTTATTTATTTCCTGATTATTATTAGATTAAATAAAAAAACAAGGGAAAAAACACATGTATAGACAAATAATATTGTATGTGTGTGTCAAATAAAATTAGTATACTAGTTATATCTTATTTATTAAAGTCTTAAAGTATTGTCATCAATTAATAAACAAAAACGATGATAACGAGGAAATCTAGAATTAAATCATTAGTATTCCATCCATGAATATCTATATAATAAAGGAGAATGGTGTTGGAGGAAAGAGAGTGTATCCAACGGCTCTCTTTATGTGGCTTAATTTATGGCCCAGATAATTTCATTGGTAATGGAGGAAAGAGAGTGAATTGATTGATGAATAATGTCAAAAATTTTCAAATTTCAAATTAAAAAAAGAAAGTTAAAATAAAATCATTAATTAAAAAATAAAATCATTTAATTCTGTAACACACCGTGTCCGTAGGCACGGACAAATACTGTAACACCGTGCCGTAAGCACGGGCCAAATACTGTAACATCATGCCGTAGGCACGGGCAAATACTGTAACACTGTGTCGTAGGCACGAGCCAAATGCTGTAACACCGTGCCATAGGCACGGGCAAAAACTAGTATATATATATAATAATATATATAATATATATATAGATTATATATATATATAATATATATAATATATATATATTCGAATTCAGTAGGCAAATCAATTGGTTGAAAACAAAGCCCAAAAGGTCGTGCCCATAAGACAAACTTTAGCTTAATATTAAAAAAAAAAAAAAAATCATTTACAAAATCATACCGCGGTAATCCCAAGAGCAACAACATAAAACAATATTGTTTTTTGGTATAATTTGAATTCTCGTCGCTAAATTATCCCTTTCGGGCTTAAGTAGAACATGTAAAATTTCTGACTGTCCCAGAAATAATCTTACAAAAAATACATTCACTGGATTTAAACTCACGACCTCAAGGTGAGATCCTAAATCCTACACACGCCACTTGGAGATAATATAAAGCAATACATTAAAAATAAATCAACTATTTATAGTTTTTTTACTGCAGTGCTTCTTTAAGGACAGTATAATGAATTTTCTTCTCAAAATTTTGATCTTTTCACTTTGTTCACGGCTGTTTTTCATTTCAGGGGTAATTCGAGAAAATCAATTCTCGAACAAACCTCATTTAACTGTGAATTTGTTGGTTTATTGGGAACAAATGCAAACTTGGTAAAAGACAGAAACAATAGATAGACAAAGGTTTTAACATGGTTCGGCGGAATGGATCCAACCTACGTCCATGGGTGCAAGGGAAATAAAATTCAACCTACGTCCACAGGTACAAGGGAAAGAAAATCTTTATTAAGTGCTCGGGTATGATCGACCTGCACTAGCTCTCACTTACATTTAAGCTTTGCTCTCTTTTTTACAAGTTACATGTGAAATAGATTAGCCAACCCCTTACAATGAGTTCTCCACCCCTTTATATACTAGGTCGAATTCTACTATTACACCAACTCGTGACGTTAGCCACATTGCTAAGTCATTATTACCTAGGCTTTCTTCCTCAATTACCCTACATATAATAGCTCAACCGCTTGACACCTCTACTATCTGTCATCTGAACTTCATTAAATTACCCATTCTTTGTAACTGTTACACGCTCTTCCCATGTGCCAGCCTGTATGCCAACACTCACGCGGTTGCGTGAGTCAGTAGATAAATAAGCAGCTCTGCTCGTCCCATCAGCCATTGGGAAGATCAAATTCTCTGTTTAGGACTTATATCGTTCGCAAGAGGATATAGTCTTGAAACTCTACTATGATTCATCGGGTTTGTACCTCAAAACAGGTGACGCCCTTCCCTACAACTGCTAACAGGTCGGGTCGGTAGAGATGTCTTCATTTCACTCACATTCCTAATAAGTATTCAAAGGCTTGTGAGCTTGACCAGAGGCATCTGACTTGTAGCTTCTAGCGATCACCTTCTTCGGGTATATGTGACTTGTGCCTCAGCTGGTTTCCCCTGATCCTCGGGTCAGTATCTAAATGTAGCCGAATATGATCCACTGGTCGGGTGAGTTACCCCCGAGCCTGGGCCCTTATCTTGCAAGCAAAATCCCCTTAATACCCTTCTTCATACTTTGGCTCTTCTCGGGTCCGAAAATCACCATCAACACACTTTTTACGAAATCTAATCAATGAGGCCTATCTCTATTAACCATGATTGGTTAGCAAAATAACAGAAAGAGAGAAAAAGTATATTATTGAGATAATATAGGTTAAACAAAAAAGTATGATAGTCAATAAAATCTCAAAAAATTTCGAGCTCAAGGTTAGTTCCAACCTAAGGAATGTGATAAAGATGTACTGTTTGGTTGAGAAGGTTATCACGTAGATTTTCATAGAAAATTTAGTATATCAAAATCAAACTGAGGCTAATGAAAGAGAGAGAGAATTGTTTCCGAGGAAAACAAATTCAGGCTAATTTGAGCTAATTGTTATTTAGCTCAAATTTTATTCTTTGTTTTCTTTTTAGGTGTAGGCACGAACAGGAAAAGAAATTTAATAAATGGGAATTAATAGTTTGGTTAGTTACTTTATACATGTTTTGTTTTACAGGAAAATATGATTACCATATAAGTCAATAATTAATGTGTAAAAATTCTGATGTAGTGGTATTGTTTGGGAAATTTTAGTTATCATCTTTATTTTTTGGCTTGAAATTAAGTTAATGTCCGAAACTACCTAAAAATTTAAAAAGTTTTCTCCGGTCCATTTAAGTTTTTGCATATTTTTTTTAGAGAAGTAATATGTGTGTGCGCGTTGATCAAATGATGATTTTACCTATTGCGATGTCTTTCGAACATAATATTTACGTTAGGGTGAACCAAAGAATACTTTTCATAACTTTGGGTGGAAAAATATATTTCGCCTATTTTTATTTTTTAGGATTAAAATGATCATTATACGTCTAAATTGAGTTTGATGATATATTGATCTTTTCATGCAAAAACTGAACATAATTACCTTTCCGTCAAAGTGGAAAATGAAACACATTTGTAAACTTAAGATGGATCGGTGAATATTTCTTAGATTTTGAGATAATTTTGTAGAAATATTATCCGATGATATTCATAGAAATAAGATTTTATTAACCGATGATATTCGTAGAAATATTATCCAAATTAACCCGTTATATTATTATTATTTTATTATTGATTTAATTTCACAGTCAGAAAGGAAAATAAACAGAAATAGAAAGTATATGGTTGATGACATGTCAAGTGTCAACTCTGAATTTGTCTTCAATTCAACAACTTTGTAAAATTCTCCCTCCTTTCTTGCTTCACCTCTTTTTCTTTACCTCCCCTCCCATTTCAAACGAACCAAACCAATTCTCCTTTTTCATTTCCTCTTCGAAACGTTTTTCGATCAAAAAATCCACTCGAAACGTTTCTCTTCCGTTTCTTTGTTTTTTTCTTGTTCTAATACTCAGATGATCAGCTTCGCTTTTTCGCTCCAATGTCGCTTCCGTTTTAACGAATCTTTGTGTATATAGTTTTGAATAATCAAAAATAATAAAATTATTGATTAGGATTTGTTTAATCAGATGGCGAGGAATAGATCATCATCATCATCAAGTGGCAAATTGAGATACTGCAATCCGGCGTATTATCTGAAAAGACCGAAGCGTTTGGCTCTGCTCTTGATCGTGTTTGTTTCTATTACTTTGGTTGTTTGGGATCGCCAGACTCTTGTTAGAGAACACGAGGTACTTTCTTTATAAAAATTAAAAATTAAAAATTTTGAATTTTGAATTTTGTTTGGTCTTTATTTGTTTATCACATGATAATAATGATGGCATTGGATATTTTGTTTATGCAAAATGGGAGGCGAAGTAGATATTGTAGAGTATCTGAGCTGTTGATAGATGTTATCTTAGCATGGGAGCTATATTGGTTCCATCGTTCAAGGAGTGTAGATTGTTTGATCACCAGGGTATATATTTTCTGAAAATGAGTGTGAATTTGGTAAAATTGTAGATGAATTTGGATGAATGAAGGAAAATTGTGTTGAAAGGATCGTAAGTTTTGATGAATTTTAAGGGCACACAGGTTCCATTGAGTACAATATGAGCAAGTAATGATTTAGTGTCCTGGCTAAATTAACTATTGAACTTGGTGGTTTTAGGATCTGATTTTGAGCATTTATGTGTAAGTATTGAGAAAGATTGGGTTGCATGTGATGAGTTCAGTGGAATTTTTTTATAATAGAAAGGGAGAAGCTAATTTTGAACTTGAAATGTGTTGTAATCACATTTACTGACAAATTAAGAGTGCATCCAGTTACAGACAAATGAAGTTTACGGTAGTTTGTGTAGTTCGTCTGTTGGTCATCCAGATAAGTACTTAACTAGAAATACAATGGCCCTTGAAGATCGAAATATCCACATCAAGCATATTGATTTCCGCCAGCTAAGTTTGGAAGTGGATTAATTACAATTGTTGGATTTTTTGTCCTGGGTCCTTGATTTGTTGATGACATGAGTAGGTACATCCTTATTTATTTTTCTCAAAGGAAAATTTCATGTGAGAGCCTGAGCTGAAGTACACATGGGGTATAGACGAGAAGCGAGCAAGGAGAAGAAGGATAAGAGCAAGCTAGAAATTGCAGCGTAAATAAACTAAGAAAAACAGTGAGAGCTAGGAGATACTGGGCACCAGGAAAATGCTTCTTGAAAATGTCAGCCTTGAGCTGCAAATAGATGCTCGATTCCATTACAAGATCTATACTTTGTCATTCAACTCCATCAAACATAGCACGATTGTATAGGCATTAACCAATAAAGAACCAAGTAACTAAAACAAGGTAATGAAGTGCTATGTTCAAAGAGATTAGTTGGTTTGGATGAGGACGAGAGAGTAACAAGATGAAGATGAAAATGGAAGAGGGAGTGAGAGATTGGATGAGAATGTAGTTACTTAGCACTCTACAAAATGACACATTGCCCTATATATGATACTCCATGACAATTGTGTGCATGTTCATAATCTACCTGCTAGTTCTTATACCAGAGTGCTAACCTGTAACTATTTAGAAAATTATTTTATTTCATATGTTCAGAAATGAATTTACTGTAAACATTTTTTCTCTTTTGAAGTTGTATTTTATTTATTTATTGAATTGTGTATTTATAACAAACTTCTTTTGTTTTGCAGGTTGAACTTTCCAAGTTAAATGAAGAAGTTATTCGATTGCAAAATACGGTAGGGGTAGTTGGTCCTTGTTTCATTGTCAACCTTAGCATTCTCTTTTCTGTCTCTTTTTCCTCTTTTTTTTTTTTCTTTTCTGCTTCTTCTTTCTATGTTCTTGGGAGTTGGATAGAGGAGGGAGGGAGGGATTTGGGGGGTGGGGGTGGGGTGGCTGTATCTGTCTTCTCTTTTGTTATAGTATTATTCATGATCAGCAGTTCCCTGGGTTTTTGCCCTGGCATTGTGTGTAAAATAGAAAGAATACTCATGCCTTGAACTCTATATTTCTGATTGATTTGATGAAATATATCTGAAAAAGGTCTATTATTTCTCCCTTTATCTGTCTTCAATGCCACTTAGTTGGCTAATAATGGTATACCGTATAAGTCTCTTTTAAGCCATGAGCAGCACTCTGAAATCAAACTTTATAGTAAGCTTTCAAAGGCTTTCCTAACTGTGATTTTGATGCAACATTTATTCTTTCAGCTGGAAGAGATAAAGCATAACCATGACATTGCAATTGGAAAACTCGATTACAAGAAACGTACTACACACCCCGGGGAAAAGGTGTTTGTGGAGGATCCCATTGATATTCAGCGAAAAGAGAAAGTAAAAGAGGCTATGATTCATGCGTGGAGTTCATATGAGAAGTATGCGTGGGGCCAAGATGAACTTCAGGTAAGTTTGAGACTTTGAGTATATGATGTTCCAGTATTAGTGCAAATTAACGGGGAATAGTGATATTAATTCTTAGCTTCTTTATTCCAAATGCCTTTTTGGAATTAGTGATAATGCTTTTATCTTTAAATTTATATTCAAAAAACATTTTATTTATCATGGTTTGTAAATTAAATCAAAAACATTACTTGACCCAAAAAAATAAAATTGAAACTTTTAATGGGTTGAAATGTTTGATTTGTGATTAATTCTAACAAGATCGCTTGCCTACAAAAAGCGTTGAACTGCAAAAAGTAACTCCAGTTAATTGACTTAATTCTTTTCTGAGTAGGATAATATCATAAATGATTAAATTCTACTTTCACTTATTTTAAGTGTGGAGAAGTTTACTTCCATCGTTTTTTATATCTAAATTTTCTCCGTTTTTGGTGGAGGAAAAATGATATTGATACGTCACATGTATTGGTGTCATTTGAATATCTTGTCTATTTTCATAAATATGGTTTTTCTTCCATTTAGAGGATAGGAAGAGGAAGAACATAGTTATGTTCTTGATAAATGCCTACAATTCACCCACTTGGATCCTTGTAAAGTTGCACAGTAATTGTAAATCTTGATATTTATTGTTTGGACTTTTTCTAGTGCTGCCCAATTGATTGTTAAGAGCTGATAGGGAGAAAAATTCCAATTTTGAACCAACTTCTTATATACTAGGTTTTTTAGGTTTTTCGTAACTCTTATGCTTCCTCAATAATCAAATCAAACATTAAGGTGAGTCCTGCATCAATTCCAGAACTAGCTAGATATCATTTGTTGACAAACTCTTAGCTTAATATTTAAATGTTTGAATTAGTGTCCCTTTACGTGCAATATGAATTTTATTTATGTGGCCTTCAAGTGACATGCTAATTTTACTTCCTTTTTTTTGGTTGTTTATCATTATTTTTGTTAACAGCCACAAACTAAGAATGGTATCAATAGCTTTGGCGGTCTTGGAGCAACACTAATAGACGCTCTCGATACATTATACATAATGGGTCTAGATGAGCAGTTCCAAAGAGCCAAAGAGTGAGTTTACTTTCTTCGATTGTCGCTTCCACTTTTAATGGATTTACTTTGGAACATATGTCCCTTGATGTTTCTATTGCATCATTCTCCAATTCTCACAAATCCTTGAATTTAAAGCGTTTTATCTAAAGCTTTTTAAGTTATGTTTTGAAAATGGCTTGTTAAAGTGGATTGTCTGTTTCTTTCAAAACTGTTAATTTTTGAAGGCTTAAATTTTACTAATTTACTGGTTGGTGTAATATAGACCATCTATTCAGCAAAGTAGTAAGTGGTTCACCTGTGAAAACACTCCCTCGTTAAATAACTGCAACTATTGGAACTTAAATGGTGAATAAAGTTTTCCTTGATTTGTAACAGAAATTAGCTAATAATTTTGGTGTTTCCTATTTGCTTATGAACTTATTTTGTTTACTGTAGATCAATAATTACATTAGGAAAGTTGAATTCCATGCAGTTTAAATTGCAAAAATACTATTGTGTTCTCTTACTATTGTCCATGGCTAAATGAAACTTTTCAATATAGTTTCTTGAGCAAAGCATTTTTCATGTTTTTAAAATTTGGTGGATGTGTGAATGAATTGATTTACTCTATTATGTGGCCTCTATGTTGAGAAGTTTATTGTTTATTTAATGTATCGGTGCTGTATTTGTGATCTATCCAGCCAATTTAAATTAATTAGTCCTGATTTTTTTCAAAGCACAGTAGTTTCTTGTCTTCCAATTGAGCTGTTCTCCTAGCTATTGCACATTACTTCTGTTTGCGTTCTTTTCCTGGTTGTTTTTGCGATTTTAGCATTGCGGTTATCATGCTTCTGAACATCATTTCACCCGCGGCCACTTCTTTCTTTGTTTCTATTTTTGCCCTCACCTTCTTCATGCATAATTCTCCCAGTTTTTCATCATCTCTTAATGTTTATGTAGTATTAAAAATTTCTTTCTAATACTGTTGATTGGTGAATATAGTAGCTTATGAAATGTGCATTCTCAATGTTATGCCTTAAAGTGAACTTAAACCTCTATAGTCTTTAGTATGAGATTTTGAGTCTCAATTGTCATGACCTCCTCCCTAGAGTGGGCCCAACCCTATAAAGAGGTCCGTGAACTATTTCAGCTCGAGCATTTTACATGTAATGCAATTTAACTAAATTTGCAAAGAAAGTAATATTCCACAAAATATAATTCAATAAAACTCAAAAGAAATATTTACAGCAAAAGTCTGCGAATAAAAACATGAAAATGTCCTAAATCCTCAAAAGAAATGTCTGGACCAACCCGAATGGCGGCTGTGGTAAAAGAATCGAATCCTGGTACTGTTACTGTTGTGCTGGCGAACTGCCTGGATGTTTGGGAAAAGGGGGTGGGTTTAAAGAGCCCAGTAAGTAAGGCATTCAAACTCTCAACATGACCTCACCCAAAAATAGATATGTGCATATATATATGTGTGTGTGTGTGTGAAATTAATATTTAAAAACAACAATTGTTATATAAGGACTATCTCAGACAAAACATACTACAAAACAACATCAATCAAACAAGGTTTGCTAATTAGATTCGGTATAATAGTGGATTGAAATCATTGGGAGAGTAACAATACTCCTACCATGGTTTCCCACCATATAACCTCGCATAAATGTGCAAGAGGGGGATCACACCACAAGCCGCTGCTAATCTCGCATCTCTGACCACTATTATACAAAACCTGACAGCATATCAATAACAACACACATCACCCCATACAATCAAGTTTCACACTCACTCCATCAATCTCATCTCAACAATCACGAAATACTCAAATACTTCGATTCTTAATACAAAACATACTCTTTTACCCAACATAGTATTCACATATATAACTCTCATGCTATCAATAACTCAATATAAATTCCAAACGTGAATATATATAATATGTCTATACAATATTATATCGACTTCTATATCAAACATCAACCACAATCAATTATGTTAAGAGAATCTTCGTGCATTGTACTTACCTCAATCCACGCAAAAATTCTCTATATCCCTATGTCTTCGCGAAAATCTGAAAAGTGAAAAATTACGATTAGGTCCCTATATTTTACTAAAATTATGATTTTACCCTCAAACTTTCTAAATTTTCAATTTAACCCGCAAAACTCTCTTACATCATCAATTTGGTCCTATAACTCTCAAATATCACTTATTAACCCTTGAAAACTAGAAATTTTAGATTTGTACGCTAATTATACTAAATTTACGATTTAGTTTAAAACTTTCAGAATCTTGCATTTACACCCCAAAAATGTAACAATAACGTACCGCACTCCAACGACTTCAAAATCCCACAACAAGGTGATCAATGGTTAGTACACATCACGGGGATCACAATGGTGGTGGTGGTGACGGCGGATGCACGGTGATCACCGACGAACGTCAAACGACGATGACTCTCGTTTTTGGCTCATTTCACAACAACCGAAGGTTCGATTTGGCCAACCAATGTGTCCAACCTGCGTATCTCGACGAGGGGAAGATTCTGGTCTGGGAGATGAGAGCCACACACGGCGGGGCGTGCGGGCCCGTGTGACGGTTTCCCGGCGGTGGACTGGCGGTGTTGGCTTCGTCTCGTCGAGAGGATTCTCCAGATGTGGTCACTCACCCGAAAAGATGACCAGAAGACATCGAACGAGCCCCTTTCTCTCTCTTATGAATTTTCTCCCTCTACTGTATTTCGTCTCTCTACTGTATTTCGTTTCTCTCTTTCTGGTCTCTGAAAATGGCTCAATTCCCTCTTTCTACAAACAACACACCCTCAAAACCTAGGCTTAGTTTGTTTTTATAATAACAAGTGTGTGTTTTAGTTATATTAGGATTGTGTGTGATACTGTGATTTCTAAAATTTTGGGGAAAGTTAAACGTGTAAAGCAGTTGCAAAGAGGCATGGGTTAGAGGGGGAAAAGGACAATGCAGTTTATTTTAAATTCAACAACATGATATTACATCACTTCTCTAAATTTTTAATGCCATCCGCTGCAGGTGGGTTGCAAACTCATTGGATTTCAACAAATCTTATGATGCTAGTGTTTTCGAGACAACCATAAGGTTGCATTATCAGGTTTAATTCATAGTTAATTTTATTTTGTGAAACAAGTGTCAGTGACAGTAGATTTTTCCTTTTCTTTTATAATTGATCAGGGAAGGGATAGGTAATTTTCCTTTGCTGATGTGTTTTTTCATAACTCAGAGTTGTAGGTGGACTTCTTAGTGCATATGATCTTTCAGGAGACAAAGTTTTTCTCGAAAAAGCTAGAGATATTGCAGATAGATTGTTGGTAGCATGGAATACTCATACTGGAATTCCTCTTAACGTTATTAACTTGGCACATGGTAATCCACATAATCCTTCATGGACAGGGGTAAGTTGTTAGCTTTAATCTCTGGCGTTCACTTCATATCATACTTTATTATCTGGATTCGTCAAATTTCATGGCATCCTTTAATTTGATTATAGTCTTTTCTTTTTTCTTTTTTTTATTAATAGCCTTTTTACCCCAGCAAAACTTTCATTGAGGCCACTTGAGAAGCTTCTGGCCTGCTGTTAGATCAGCATTTATTTAGCTGGTTTTGAAGTAAATGTGGTCTCTTACTTCTTAAGTATACAGCTTTCAGTCTTTCTTCAAAGTTTCTCCCATATATTCTTTCAGCATTTCTGTTGCTTGGACAGTCAACTAAAAGTAAATGCCATGGGACTCTTGTTGTAAACCTGTTTCGTTATCATGCATAACATAGTTTACACTAATCTGAGTGAATTATTATGTCGTTTGTGATAGCTAATGTGTGTTTTATTTACCTGTCTTGGATATTTTGTCAAATTCTCACTCATTTGTTTGTGAATGTATATTTGATTGCTTTTCTGTAATTTCATTTTCCATAGGGTGAGAGTATACTGGCAGATTCTGGTACAGAACAGCTAGAATTTATCGCTCTTTCACAAAGGACAGGCGACCCGAAGTATCAGCAGAAGGTATGTTCTTGTGTTTATGCATATGGAAAAAATATTCTCTCCATCATTCTCGTGTTTAAGCCTGCTACTTAATGTCTGATGTCTTACAAATTAGCGCCAATTATTGATATCTTTCTCTTCATAGAGGGGTAAATTTTGAAGACCAAATATGTTTAGAGAGTAATAAGTCAAGGGTTCTCTTTGTTATGTAATGATTTCTTGGGGTGAACAGATTTATTGATGGTTCCGCACTGTTGTTTCAGGTGGAGAAAGTCATAATGGAGCTTAATAAAACATTTCCTGCCGATGGCCTGCTTCCCATTTATATTAGTCCTGACAGAAGAACATCATCATACTCGACCATAACCTTTGGTGCTATGGGTGATAGGTATTCACGACTTAAAAATTTATTTATCATTTATGTGATCTTAATTGGGTTTCACATTTCATCATCTATGATTGATTTAACCTATTTTAGTTTCTAGTTTCACATCTTGAGGCCAGTCAATGAGTATAATTTTGTAAGTTTGTTAAGAGTTTTTGGGTTAACAGTGAAGCTTTATTGCAGCTTTTATGAATATTTGCTCAAAGTTTGGATTCAAGGGAACAAAACTTCGGCTGTTAAACCTTATAGGTGAGGAGATTTTGTTCTATACGCATCTGCATTTAGGTCTGCAGTAATCACTCAAATCACCACTGCATGCTGTCGACAGTTTATTTTCTTATGTGGATTTCACTGAGATTTGGGTGAAAAGGAAATGTATTCAGCTCCATACATTGTAGCTGTCTTCTCTGATAGAGCTAACAAATTAAGGAGTCAGTTACAAGTGCATTGCAAATATGCTTTTATTTTTTCCAATAGTACCTTCCACTGTCTAATTCTGAGATATCCAAAAAAAAGAGAGAAATATATGTACCATGTTTACATTTGTTTGGGATACCAAGTCTGATTTAATTGACATTTCCAAGTAGAAAATTACTTGGACCAAACAAAGATGGAAAGAATAACAGTTACTACTGGATGGATGTCATGTTTTACTATTTTAAATGTCTGCATTTTTGTTCTGCTCAATACTCAATCTCTCTCTCAAGTATTCAACAGTCTGTGTTCCTAAATTCTTGATGTCAAAGTTTTATTGTGGAATTTTTTAAGCAGAGACATGTGGGAGACATCAATGAAAGGTCTGTTAAGTTTGGTTAAAAGATCAACACCATCATATTTTACATACATTTGTGAGAAGAGTGGGGACGCACTGATAGACAAGGTAAACGTAAAACTACTGTAGGGATGCATTAGTAATTACTAGGTGATATTGATAGTTATTTTGACACAAAATGCCAATGCAGATGGATGAATTAGCATGCTTTGCTCCAGGAATGATTGCTTTAGGGTCGTCTGGTTATGGGCCCGGTGACTCAGAGAAATTTCTCTCTCTTGCAGAAGAGGTATTCTTGTCTTACCTCAGAAAATATTTTTATATCCAAAATCTGTGCAAGAAAAAAAAATGTGTGTATTTGTTTCATGCTCATATTAGTTGTCATGGATAATGCAATGTTTTCACTTCCATTTTTAAGGTCCCGTCTGATATGATTTTCGAAATTGAATCAAGTTTTGTTCATAGATATCTGAATTTAGTTTGGGGAAGAATCATCTTGGGGTACCAAATTATCTTAGACCCTAAAACTAATAGGTTGTTGAACATATCAAAGGAATTTCAAGAAAGAAATAGAAGAATATTTGAAAGCTTGGCTGGGGAAGATGTTAACTGTTCTATGGAATAGAGTTCATTGACTGGCTTCTCTTTGGCCATCAGTGACAAATGAATGTCAGGTCCCCATTTTCTTTTTCATAAATTCAAATTGGGAAGGGTTTTTAGCTGAGTTTGAATATAATAATCTTGAATTTTGGAGATTTGAATGGTCATATTGTTTTATTAGTCTTTTGGCTTGTGTGGATAGGTTCTTCGTAAATGGACTTTGAGGTTCTGCCAGACTGATCCTGGTTTTGTGGACAGCTTGTTCACATTTTTGTAAACCCCAAGTTTCCGTTTATTATCAAAATAATGACAAAAAAGGACATACATACGTGTGTCTCTTGTTTTCTGTATCTGGATAATTTATGCACATATACCAGAATGTTAATGAATCCCTTATCCCCAAAGGTTCGTCCATTGGTTTGACCTCTTGCATTGAAATCAAGCAGTCAAGTGTTCGATTCCGAGGATAAATGTTTAATTTGGGGTTGGGAGGGGCCAGTCGCATGGTGAAAAAGAAATAGAAAAATATAATGAATCTCTGATTGAATCTGAAAATTTATTGGATGCATGGAAGATTATCCGATTTTATTGGGGATAAGAACGTATGCAATGTTACCAAGATGGTTTCCTACAAATTTCATAATTGGTTAATCTTCATTTACTTAATGTAGGCCACTGTTAAAGGAATAAAACAGAACTGAAATATTTAGTTTGATATCTAATTTAATTTGGATTGCTGACCTAACCCTTCATTAGTTTGTTGTTCCATGTTCTTTCCAATATGAAAACCAAGGATGTTGTGAGAATCCTTCTGGTTTTTCTACCGGACGTTTCTTTGTCATTTTTTGCAGCTTGCTTGGACATGTTATAACTTCTACCAGTCAACGTCGACAAAATTGGCTGGAGAGAATTATTTCTTTCGTGATGGGCAGGTGTGTTGTTTTTGTGTTATCATATGAATTTTCAATTCTTATATTCTGCTATTTACCAGTGTTCCGTATATTATATTTTCAGGACATGTCTGTAGGCACATCGTGGAACATATTGAGACCTGAGACTGTTGAATCTCTTTTTTACTTGTGGCGTCTAACTGGGAACAAGACATACAAAGAGTGGGGTTGGAATATATTTCAAGCATTCGAAAAGAACTCCCGAATAGAATCAGGATATGTTGGATTGAAAGATGTAAGACACCTCAAACCTCCAACATTGCTTAATGTCTTCTCTATAAATGTTCTGTAAACTTGAGGAAGTTTAACAAAATATCTGAAACGATACCAAACATAGGGATGCTCTTAAGACATGGACCTATCTTATAATCTCTCACCATTAGGATGTACACCGGTGAAGATTTCTTTTTACCAAAATATAGTCCCCCAAGGATACAACTATCGTGATAGACTGCTGCATTAGTAAGCATTTGCTGAGCATGATTAGAGTGTGCTAACTGTCAGTACACGATAGCAATTGCCGCTGGCAGAAACTTAGAAAACCTTTGGATAATGTTGTATATTTTTCCATTTCTTCCGTATATCTACCCTTTGATAAAAATTTTGTTTTATACGGGCAATGTGCTTATTGATTTACATGTGTTTCTGTTCTTTCAGGTTAATACTGGTGACAAAGACAACATGATGCAAAGCTTCTTTCTTGCGGAGACATTGAAATACCTGTATCTTCTTTTCTCTCCCTCGACATTGATTTCATTAGACGAGTGGGTTTTCAATACTGAAGCCCACCCTTTAAGAATCGTGAATCGGCATGATGGAGAAATCCCTGGGAAATCAGATGATCATCAGAGACCAAATATTAGGTTACATGGCAGGAAGGGAGGTCAATCGGTTGATGACTAGGATTCATCAACTATCATTTTTTTTTTTTTTTGGGATTGAACTCATTCTATAGTTCCAGGCTCTAATCAGATGAAGAGCCGGAGAGTTAGAAAGTCATCTGTACTAGAGATCTGATCAAGAGCCTGATGGATTCTGCAGCCAAACAATGGCGACATAACAGATTATCTCTGTTTCGTGTGATAGGTAATGTTGTACTTCATATGATATAATGTTGAATAGCCCTTAAAATGTGGTTAATATGTAGCATAGAGAGTATAGATTTATTATTTAACAGGAATGTGGGTTTTGACCAATCTTTTTAAGCAGCAAGATGATACAGATCTGTTACTTTTTGTGAAGAATATTTCAGATGCCTTGAGCTTTTTCATTACCTTCTGATACAAGCTAAAGCTTAAATTTATAGAGAAGAATAATTATTTTATAGAATGATATAGAAAAAAAAATGTGATACAGTTCTCTAGAGTTCATTTTTTTCCCATGCTATGAGCGAAATGGAAAATGTAAAGACTTACTATTAAAGCAGCCCAAGCAATTCGTGCATCATATCACCAAAATTTACTCACAAAGAATCTTAGTAAAAAAATAAAAAAAAATAAAAAAATAAATGAAAGGGTCGCATGCTCAATTCAATAAACATCATGACATTCTTCACGAGCAGCAAGCAAAGGCTTGCTTGTCAATTTGATGAAGGCTTCTTCATCATGTTTGATCATCATTATAATTTTGGCTCCAGGCCAATGAAATGCATTCGGCTTTTGTTTTGTTTTTTTTTTTTGTTTTTTTTTTTTTTTTTTTGTTCTTTAAAAAAAAAAATTTAAATGGAAACCGATCGTGTTGATAACGTATTATAAAATAAGAGAGAAATATAAGAAGAGAAGATATATTCTCAAGCTGTAAGCTTTATTATTTCTGAATGAATGAAAACTGTAAGAGTTCCTCTATATCTATAGGGAGGAGTTATGGTGGGATAATTATCCCTATTTAATAGACCCGGCCATCGGTTCCACAAGTGGAACAGTAATCGGACCAGACGATTCCGGTTAATTTTTTAAATTAATTTAAAAAATTGAAAATTCATTTTGAAAAATAGAGATGAGATATTACTAATATTACCAAATACGAAAATTGAAAAAAACGTTACTATAAATTAAAAATGTAAATTAAAAATAAAAGAGCTTGAACTTAAATTTATAAAAACTTAAGCTGTCTGGATATCCTTTTGTGGTGAGAGGAATCAAAGCTCATGTAATTCCATTTTATTTTTTAAATAGTTAACCCCATTACAATATTTGCTTATTGCTCTTGCGCTTTCATTTTCAGTCTCGACTAAATGAAAATGAATTTTTAAAAAATCAGAAAATCGAGACTTAACTTCTCTTCTTCGTGTACCGACACTTTGGCCGCTCTTTTGAGATGAGACATTGGACATGGTGTTCGAAGATGAGCTTGTCATTTTTTTTGTTAATATTGAAAAATTGTAAAATTAAATCAATTGGAGAATTGAAAAAAATGAGAGAATTAAGAAATTGAGAATGAGAGAATTGTTGGTGGATAGACAAATGAATTATGGCCCCCTATTTATAGATTATTTGGTTAATTTTGTGATGTCTAAATTGTCCCCAAAAATAGTCGTTTTATTATTGTTATTGAGGGTAATTTAATCATTTTAAAAATATATATTAAAAAATAACCAACGGCTAGTAGCTATTGGAAAACGGTTCCAACCAGAACCGTTACGGTTCCGGTTGGAACTGTAGAACCTTACAGTTCAAGGGAACCATAAGGTTTCGGTCCAGTTCCTTAGAATCGGAAGGTTCCAACGGTTCCAATTGATTCCTTCCAGTTCGGTTTCGGTTTCGAACCGGAACTGTAGTCGAGTCTACTATTTAATATGGAATAAATTACAAAAATAAAATAACAATTATTTAAATAATAATAATAAATAAAGATTAAAGTAGTGAGGACCACACTACAGATTTACAACAGCATATATGTATTCATGATTATTTTAAACTTAATGATAAGTGTATATATGGTGGCGTTCAATTGGATGGAGGGATGAAGCTGTGGTGGCGCCAAGACCACCCGAGATTTTCTCGTACAACACATCTAATAACATTTATGATCATAAGAGCTTACAAAACATCCTGATTGAATAACAATATGAAAAATCATCTCAACAAATCTTCTGTTTCACATACTTTTGTTTTCAGACCTAATTGATCAAGTATGAACAAAGTAATTATTTACCAGTCCATATGCTTACCTGAAAAGCTTGACTGCGGCAAATTACGCAACATTTTTTTGTGAATAAATACGCTTTCTTTAGGTTGCTTTAAATGGAAGTTAACAAAAACATGAATGGGCCAGATGATTCTTCTTCAAAACATATGGGGAGATGAAATCCGTGGCAGAAGCAGATGCCGTGGTAATATCAGCTGGAATGAGGATTTGATTCTTACCGGAAGCTATTCTCTTTCCAGCTACATTTGCATAAAACAGTCCGGAGATGGCTGGTACAAAAACATCACTCTGTGAACATAGGTAGAAATCGATGACCTTTTCATATTCTGAATCTTCTGAATCAAGAAACTTTTCCTTTTTATCGGCAGGCATGATGTTTTCCTGCAATAATATCACGATAGCATCTCTTACAAAACTTAAAAACAAAACTGAATAGTATGAATAGACATTGTTTCATTTGCATGTTATCAAGCATAGTGCGGGAAAAGAATTTCTTAATTTGAAGTATCAACCTTAACTAGAAGACTAATCGGAGCATAAAGGAAAAAACCTCACCTTCGTATACGTTTTAGGGAAGATATCCTTCAGCACTGTAAGGCTGCTATCCCACCTTGATTGAGTCAAGTAGATGGTGGTATCCTTGTCAAATCCAATCTTCCTCAAAAATATGGCAATCTCGTGTGCGCTGTAACAACTTTTTCTCCCAGCACCACTGCTTTCATGACAACCCTTATGATCCAGAAGATCAACCCTCAAGTCCACAGCAATAAACCGGCCATCTGACTTGCGACTCAAAGTTCTTAGCCGCTCAACCATAGAATCAACTACTTCATTGACATCTGGTTGCAACTCAAGAGTCCCAAACATAGCCAAGCATGCAATTAAATCAGCATTACTTTGCTCTGTGCTCTTTCTCATATTTACTGAAGGGAAGTAAGTCGCCAGCCTTATGTTGCCCTTTGCTTTAAAGATGGGTTGGATATTTTCTATAATATGATCTTCTGGGACTCGATTAGGAACCTTCACAACAGCAAGATTTCGAATTGATATATCCTCAGGCAATTCTTTAACTAATTTGACCACTCCATCCAGGCTTTTTATAAACTTATCAACATCATAAATCTCTTCAAATTTCCTGGAAGATATAAAATTCTGTTAGCCCCAACAATTTAACTTTATTAAAGTTAATTTCACTACCTCGTAGCCATCTTTACAATTCTGTTAAATTACTAAATTTTTTGATTTACATCAGTTTCAGTTGCTCATTATCTTGCCGATTAGTTAGGCATCCAAAATTTTGTTTGATGATGATAAAAATTATGGAAACAGAAGCAGCAAAATACACGCTAGTAAGGGATAAAGGCAAAGCTATCATGAGCACTAACCTCTCATCACCTGGTTTGCTTCCTCTAATGTCAGGGACTACAAGAGTTGCTGACAGAAATCTTGTCACAACAACTGCATCAGCTATCTGAAGAATGCAATCACCAATAAATCAATATTAAAGTTTTGCGGAAAACAAGAAAAAGGCTTCTGTATGCGCATAATCACAATAATTGTAGGATACTGGTAGGTTGACAAGAAGCAAAGGATATTATACTAACAAAGTATACTGATCTAAGGAAGAATCATGACACAAGACTTTTCATGAAAACACTGGTGGCCATGAATTAAAATCTTAAAAAGAACTTTCTACAGTTCCTCAACCAGCAGATAAGCAAGCATAGGTATGCTAATTACCACTGCCAGCCCTAACAAACACGGAAAGAATGTAAACTGTGAAAACGAGTCTGCAGTATGCAAGACAGCTTCGCTAAAGCCATTTATTTCTCATTAAAAACCTCAAATAGTATTGGAGATGCACACCCAATTAATAGGAGACAGCCTTTATAGTATAGGTAATCTATTAAATTTAGAGAAGAATGTAAACCATCATATTAAAAGGAATATGCTAGAAATAATGTCCTTTATCACGCCTCTGTTGAAAAACCTTTTCTTATTGCCAAAAAAGAAAATACACAATCAATAAAACATGCAAAACTCAAAGGCTATTAAAGATACCTGCGAAACATGGTATTCAGGACCATTAGTCAATGAGAAAGTAACATACCCTTTGGATTCCTCTATCTCATCTATTGAACAAAAAAGACCAAATCAGTGATTCAAGGACAAGCACCTACCACTAAATAGTGTGTGTGTGTATAATATAGCCAGATACAAAATTTTGGCAAAATTGAAGGAGTCAAGTTAATTACCAAAGTTGGTTTTGGACCAACAAGGTTTTAATTCTTGGCCATCCTCCAGCCAAGGCCCTTTACCCATATATGCAATTGTTCGAAGGCTCTGCTCTGCAACCTTCGCAACATCCTGTACATCCCCCGGTAGCTTTTCCTTTTATCACAATAGAGAATAAAAAACATCAGCGAAAATCAATAGCACAAAGTAATCAAATAAGCAGCTGCAGAACAGATAAAGATACATTTATTACAAGAGAACACTGTCAAATTATATCTTTATGACACAAAAATTGAGTCACAGATACAGCTCAAAAGAACAGTAAATTAAACAATTTAGCTTTGTTATGTTGAGAAAACAACACAAATTTCAATTTCAATTTCATTCCTCTATTTTGCATACAGCCAAGCATAAATGTAATCCAGCAAGAATCCTTTTTTCCCCTTCAAATCCACATTAATCACAGTACAAAACTAACAATCAAAATTTTATGCAACAAAGCACAATGCCTTGAAGATCTTCCACATCTTATAATACAAACAAAAACAGATCAAACAAACAAACAAACAAAAAATCACCTTAATATAAAAGAAAAACACAAACCCAGATAATAAACATTCAAAAGAAAGTTAAAAATCGATTATTTACAAATTAAAAATACAAACAAGAAAGCAGATCAGAAGCAGTGAACCAATACAAAGGCAAGTACTTACAGTGATGGAATCAAAATGGTCTCTCTTAATCATATTACCAAGCATGACAAACATTGTAAGTGTCAGTATACCAGCAACCACCTGCCTCAAATCCACACCCATTTCAACTGAAATTTCCAAAAACAAAAATATATTTTATGTGGGTATATTTAGAAGATGAAGGGGTTAATGTTTTGGACTAGAATTGGGTTAAAGTTTCAAACTTTAAAGCATATTGAATTGAGTTGAGTTGATAAAGACACAGGAGCTGATAAATGAATGCAAAGTCTGAAAGTTGAGAGACACAGAGAGTGCAAATCAACAGGATCACCACCGACACTTGTTTTTGCTTTTTTCCTAAATGTGTTTAAAAAAAAATAATAATAATAAAAATAAAATTGTTTCCTCTCTTAATTAAAGTGGACATATTAATATTATAATATATTTTTATATATATATAAGCTAAATATATTACAATAGAAATAACATATTGTAATTTTACATATTATAATAAGAAAACATATTATATTATCCTATTAAAATAAGAAATATTACTAAATTATTAAATTAAATTAATAATCTAAAAATAAGAACTTTATTATAATAAGAAAATATATTATACTATTCTATAATTTTTTGAATAATATCACAGGTAATCCGGATATTCAAATATAAATATGCGTGTAAGTTAAATATTTTAAAATTTTCTCACCGTGTCATGTGATATTAATCTCTATAATTATTATTTTTAATTATATTATAAAATTATATATATATATATATATATATATATATATAAGTTCAACATTTTTAAGCAACGGTATCGCGCCACGTGACAACTCACTATTAAATTATAAAATTAAATTAATAAATCTATTAAATAACAAATTTATTACAATAGAAATACATATTATAATTTGATAAGAACTATATTATAATA
>SKCR01036359.1:0-74909 GCA_019454045.1 Zanthoxylum bungeanum | reverse complement strand
TCCACCTTTTCCTTAGCGTCTTTAGAAGAATAAACTGGACAAGCAATTTGCTCGATTCTTGGAGGTGTTCAAAAAGCTGCATATCAACATTCCATTTGCAGAAGCGTTGGAACAAATGCCCAGCTATGCCAAATTTATGAAAGACATTCTTTCACGAAAGCGGAGATTGGGAGATTATGAGACAGTAGCATTATCAGAAGAATGCAGCGCCATCATTCAGAGAAAACTTCCTCCAAAGTTGAAAGATCCTGTCAGTTTAACTGTTCCTTGCACCATAGGAGAACATGACTTCGGTAAGGCTCTGTGTGATTTAGGTGCTAGTGTTAACTTGATGCCTTTTTCTATTTTCAGGAAACTGCAGATTGGAGAAACAATGCCCACTTCAGTCTCACTACAACTTGCTGATAGAACGCTCGTATTTCCGAGAGGTGTAGTTGAAGATGTGCTAGTCAAGGTTGACAAATTCATTTTCCCAGCAGATTTCATTGTCCTTGATATGGAGGAAGACGCAGACGTGCCAATCATCCTCGGGAGACCATTCTTGGCTACAGGTCGAACCATTATTGATGTACAAAAAGGAGAACTAACCATGAGGGTACAAGACCAATAAGTAACATTCAATGTTTTCGAGGCCATGAATTTCCCAGATAATGAAAAGAAGGAGGAATGTTTCAGATTAGATGTGATACATAGTACCGATCAGAACTCTGATGAAAGACAAAGTTCTACTAACAAACTTAAAACATGTCAATTACCTGTGGAGCCTGAAGATAAAGCGCACTGCGTACTGAAGAAGCCTATTCTTGCACTACAAGCAACATAAGAGAAAAAGTTCCACCAGCTCAACGAATTGGAGGAATTTCACATACAGCCTTTTGAGGATGCCAAATTGTACAAGGAAAAGGCAAGGAAAAGACATCATGAGAAGTTAGTGCGCATACAACTGGAACCAGGGCAGAAGGTACTGTTAAACAAATCAAGGGTGAAATTTTTCCCATGGAAGCCAAAATCACGATGGTCAGGTTCATTTGTGATCACCAAGGTTTTACTAGACAGAGCCGTTGAGATACATGATCCTGACTCCAACAAAACTTTCAAGGTTAAAAACAAGCGTGTCAAGCACTACTGGGGAGAATCATTTGAGCGACAAAAAGAAAGTGTCACACTTTCAGATCCAGTCTAACATTCGAGAAGTCGCGTCTAGTTGACGACTATAAACTTAGCGCTAGCAGGGAGGCAACCCATGCAATTTTTGTATATATTGTGATTTGGTGTGATTTAATTTGGTGTGCTTAGTTTTTGTAGATTAAGTCATTTCACGATGGAAGAAGCTCTCGCAAATCTTCACAAGCAATTTCTTTCTCTCCCTCAAAAATCTCTGATTAAAGTTTACAAAGCTCGTTTGGAACGGATGAGACTACTGATGATCAAAGGTATTCCTACTGACATTCGTTGGATTATTGAAGCACGGGTCCGATTGGCAGGTGAGTCTTCTGACTCTTTTATTTCACATCTGCCTAGTTTAGAAAGGAGCACTTATGCTAAAAAGAGAAGAGCCAAAAGAATGTGTGTTTGTTATAAATGTGCCCCCATGTTTTGTAATACTCGTTATCGTTCTTGAGATGCATCCCAGTGGATGTGTGTATCACGAGATTCGTGTGTTATACGCACAATTCCAAAAGGAAAAATAACTGTTAAGTCTCGGGAATCTGACTCAAAAAGACCCTGTTTGCCAATTTATAAGAAAATTGGATGGGAAGCTTCTCCCTGACGCATAGACGTCAATCAAGCCGCTACTTTTCTTGTACATATTATATCTCTTTGTCTTTTCCTGATAATTTTGATTTGTTTTGTTGTTTTCTTTTATTTTCTCCGACAGGATCCATACCTTTTTGACTATCATGATTTATTTTACTGTTAAACTAATAATTGTCATTTGGCAGGTACTAGTGCTATTATTTTACTCACCCTTTTCAGGTATTATAAATTTAACTCATCATTGCACTTTTGAAGACATCCAGAGTAAAACATAGAAGCCAATTCAAGAAGACAAGTTGAAAACATCTGTGTGTTTTGCGGTAGTAGTGTTGGTACTAAACCACAATACGTAGAAGCATCACAAGAATTGGGTCGAGTCTTAGCTGCAAGAAATATGCACTTTGTATATGGCGGAGGCAATCTTGGACTAATGGGGATCGTTTCAAAGGCCGTACAGGAAAGAGATGGTAACATTTTAGGAATCATCCCAAAACCCTTGACAGAGGCAAATCTTATTGGATCATCAAACGGAGAGGAACTGATCGTGCTAGGTATGTCTGAACGACTGGTAGAAAGGATTAATCGTGCTGATGCTTTTATTACTTTTACTGTCATAACTGCTCCGGATCTAATTGACCAAATCTTAGCCTATGAACCACAAGTTGACTCTATCCTTTCAAAGATAAATTGGTCCGAGGACGATCGTGGTAAGAGGCGTCGTGTTAATCTGGATCTTAACCTTTAACTTTTCGTGTAGAATTTCAGCTAACCAGGTACTATCTTCTAAACTCTTCTTCTATTGTTTAAGACATTGGGGACAATGTCTCATTTAGGTTTGGGGGAGGGAATTAGTTGATCTGTACCTTATTTTTAGTTTGTGTGTTATTTTTATTTTTAGTCCAAAATTTTTCGAAAAAACAAAAAAAATTGAAATTTTTTCAAAAATTACAAAAATATTTTGTGTTTTTGTGTTTTTGTGTTTTTTATTTTGACTAAAAAGGTGAGATTGGTAAGAGATAGCTGAGTAAGGAGTTTCCACTCCTGAGACGTATCTCAAACCTATTTCAAAACAAGTTAATTTTTGTTTATTTCCTTTTAAATTATTTAATTTGTAAATTCTACATAAAACGGACTAAAATGGATCTTCATATGCTCAGTTGACAGGTATTATCAACATGCATAGTAACATACGGACATGAACTGTAATTGAAAAGTTTGTAATATTCAGTGCTCTAGTTAAATTGGAGGAAGCATCTCAAAAAGCAATGGAGTTTAAAAAAAAAATCAAAGAAAAAATCAGAAAAAATCAGAAAAATTATTTCATTGCCATAAAAAAAGGTGTGAAATCTGATAGAACTTTAGGACAAAAATATTACTCTCTTATCAACTACACTTGTGACTGTTGTGGGCAAAAATGAGATTGATTAATACTTTGTTGGCTGTGTATATGGAGAATGGTAAATATAATCGGAGAATTTACTTATTCGGTAATTTAGAAAGAAACAAAACAACTAGTAACTTGGAGTAGAAGTTTCACCTGATTAGTCACTAACTTTCTTTATTCTCTTTTCTCTTGTCTTTTTACTTTTGTGTGCATTAGTTTACTACCTTTTTACTTTTGTAAAATGTTCATTGCTGTAAACCCTCACGAGACTACAACTCGTCCACTAGGGACACCTAGGGGTTTAAAGGCTTGTTGCATACGCTAAATGCAACCCTGATCCCTACGAAAGTGGCTTAGTTTAATTTTTTTTTTGTTTTGCTCGAGGACTAGCAAAATTTTAGGTTTGAGGGTGTGATGAGTGGAAAATATATCAATATTTACCGTCCCTTTAACTTAATATTTTGTTTAGTTTCTCGGGTTTGATGAACGTTTTGATGTGTTTTAGTTTATTTTGCAGATAAAATAATATCGGGTCTCAATGAAATCATTTAGGACGAAATATGGGTCAAATAAGGGCAATTATTGGACTTGATATTTTAATTTTGGAGATTGGAAACTTGAAAGGGCGTTTTTGACAAAGTGCAGTTTTGGAAATTCCAGTTTTGCACATCTGTCGTATTTTGGACATAACTTTTTACTCCGATATCGGATTGAGCTGATTCAGGTGCCAGATTAAAGAAGCCTCAAAGATCTACAACTTTTAAAGACAAAATATTTTCTAATTCTGAAGAGTTCATGACCGAAATTGATGAACCATCCATAAGTGTGTTGTGTGTAATTATTTAAGTCATTTTCAATCATTTTCAAAGCAAAAAAATAAATTAATAAATAAATTATCAAATTATCAAATCATCACCAAACATGATAAGCAATTAGTGGAGCAATTAATAATGGATTTGGTGGAGTAATTAGTGGAGAAATTAATAATGAATTTGGTGGAGAATTTGATGGATGATTTGATGGAGGTAAAATTTTTCCTATAAATACCAAGCCATTTCATTTGTAAAATTCATACTTTCTTCTTTGAAATTCCTAAGAATAAATAAGAAGATTGTATCTTGTTTGTTTATTATAGCGCTTTCAGTAATTAATTTTCGCTTTCGCACTTTCTTTTCTTTATTTTTCAGTTTTTACTTTCCGCAATTTACTTTTACGCACAATCCTTTCCTTTCTTTACTTTTGCAGTTTTTATTTTTCAAGCAATGAGGAGGTAATTCCCCTTGCTGGGGTGAAAGGTAAAGCTTTTATTATTGCTATTTAGATTAATCTCCATTAATTATATATATAAACTATTTAAAACTTGACTTAATGAGGATACCGCTATATTGGCCGGTTGGTAATTAATTATAAATTGGTTTTAGCCTGACTAAGTATGGATACCGCCTGGTTGGTAATTAATTATTAATTTGACTTAATCAGGATAACGCCTTTATGGCTGGTTGGTAATTATCACGTAAAGTTAATATATTATATTAAGGGAGATATCTAAAATAGTAGTAATAAAAGTTGATCCTCTAACCCCAGCATTTTCTTTTATTGTACTTTTACTTTATTTAATTTTAGTAATTTACTTTTCAGCAATTTACTTTCAGTAATTTACTTTTATTTTTTTTACTTTTTACTTTTTACTTTTTTTACTTTTCAGCAATTTACTTTTCAGTATTTAATTTTCAATATTTTACTTTATGTCTTTTATTTTATTTAAATTTTTACTACTCGTAAATATGTGTCGTAACTAAGCTAGTTATCTGGGGTTGTGATGAAATCCAATATCACCGGTTTATAAGGGGTTAGATTATAGTTTGGGTAATATAAAGGTTTATTTATTGAGTCTTAATCTTAATGCTTTTTATTAACTGGCCATTAATAAAATTGAACTGGTAAACTTAAAATGAACTAGACAAAGAGATTTTAGGTTTAAGACCTTAGACTCAGTAGCCCACGATCTTCCTTGAGGATATATAACCCTTTAATAGATTTCATTACAAGATATGAATATACCTGTCGGGCGGGGTAGCCATAATTGGAACTTAAACTTAATGAATCCAGGTAATTTGGTTGACATAGACATATGGTTCAATTGGGTTATACTGGGTATTTGTAATTGACCATCGGAATAAGCTTTTACATAATTTAGTGTTTCAGGTTAGTAAGTCAATATATTACCCAACTATAAGATAACCACTTCATCTTTAAATAATATTGGAAGAATTCACAACCCTAGATAGTTTTATAAATTTGGAATTTCATAAATTTACTTTCGCGAAATTTTATTTAGTTTGTTTTAAATTTAATTTTTAAAATCACAGTCCCAATCAAATCAAACAAACCATTAGATATTAGTAATCATTTGGCCTCATAAATTAATAGCATATGTATTAAGTCCTCGTGGGATCGATACTTTTTATACTACTTGAACGATACATGCGTTTGCGTTATATGCGTGTGTAAGCACCGGTCAACAATCGAACCGACCGATTAACCGAAATTAAACTATATATATATATATATATATATATATATATATATATATAATTATATATATATTAGCGCGTGCGAATCCTTTAATTTTTTAGAGTTAAGATAATCTGCATGTAAACTCTCAATTGGTTGTAGTTATATTGATTTGATAATACTACCCGAAAATAAAATTGATAAAATTCAAATGACAAGCTGCATTAACAGCTTGGTTTTGACTCTTTTTAATTTCTCTCAAGAATTTAAAGGTAAAAATACATAAAATTTCAAATGTATAGATTTTGCATCGTGGTGGATTCGTGACCCTTAAAATTTCTAACATGGCAGGTTTGGAAGGAAATCTGAGGCCGTGACAATCATCGAGGGTTTAAAAAATATTTCTCTCGCATATAATTAAATATAGATATATTTAATCAAATGTTAGTTAGAATCGATATTTTTAGAATTAGATGTGATCGAATTAGTGATCCAAAAAATTTAATGCGTCAGTGGTTCGACTAGTTGAAACGTTCCGAAAAAATCGGTAGAACCGACCTACATCATATATAATTTTACTAATTAAAAATTATAAAAAATATTAAATTTTAATTTATTGGATTGGTTAATAACCGAATTAATCATAACCGACCGAAATATAATGGTTAATTGGTTAATGGTTATGTGTCATAAATTGGTTAAATCGGTCACACTTTTATTTAACCGAAAATATTGGTTACGGTTAAAAAATCAAGGATTAACCGACCGAACCGACCGATGCACACCCCTAATCGTACATATTGAAACTATAATGATCCTAATAATACCTATGTGTGTTGCATAATTATTATAGAAAATAATTATAGTAAATAACATATGTTAATATACACTTTCTCATATGATTTTATAAAATTACTAATTGATTTTGTAATTTTTGAAAAATATATTGATGATTTCGATATAAAATAACTTATAAAGAGTTAATAATATTGATTTAAAAATTACCTACATTAGCTAATATTATAAAAATACCTGAAGTATTTCATATAGAAAAATTATTATGAAGAATTGTTATTTTCTTATTTAAGAACATGAAATATTATTTATAGATCCAGAAGTATCATATTTTATTATAAAGTATCTTCTGCTAAATTGCTCATTATATAGTATTTGTATTCTTACAAATAAATTATTATTCATGGTAAGCTTGAAGACATGGAAATGATGTGAAAACATATACCTTTGTACAATAAATGATCAAGTTTTATTCAAGAAAATCAACACAATTAATATGTACATGTCAGTATTTCTCAATGAAAATAGTCAAGTAACAAGCTGAAATATTATTTATCAAGTGATCTGGCATAATGTTTCTCCTAAGGTATTATCAATTAGATGAATGATCAATAAAGCAACAACGTCACATTGAAGGGAAACATCTATTGAGGAGAAGTTTAATTATTAAAGAGGAGTTGATGACTTGAAGGAAACTACATACACTGTATTATTTTTATTTATTAGTTTTTTTTCTTAAACATTAGATTTTTCGTAATAAGGTTTTAATGAGGGAGTGTTACACCTTCTTAAGTTATAGTGAATATTGTATTTTTTTTCCTTAGTTTTCAATTGGATTTTTACTAATAGATAAACATTCAAGGAGAAGTGTTATGAAAATATAGAATTATGTAGATGTTTACCAACTAAATTTTTTATCTCCCATTAGCAATATTTTGTATTACTCTAACTCCCTAAATTAAGATTCATTATTCCTTACATTATTACCTATTTACTTGTCTCATTATACCTATAAAATGAGGATTTGTCTCAACACTTTGCATACTTTAAATGAAATAATTAGTTCATATGATTGAATAAGATTTATTATATTTTGTCTTTCCAATTTCTTTTTTACCTTTATTATTTAACACTTGTTTTTTTTTTTTTTTAATTGCAATCTTGGGCCCAAATAGTAATTTAAAGGCACCTTATTCACATTTTATTATTAAATTTATGGCCCAAAAAAAAAAAAAATTAAAACCCTAATCACCGCTTTTGATTAATTTTCTATTGTTATATTTTTCTGTTTTCTTTTTAACATTTCTTTTATTATTTTTCTAATAAAAATATATGTGTTATTTTTTCAATTATTTATATTTATCGGATATTAGATATACAAAGTATTAAAAACTACATCCGACTGAAAATTATTCCAATTTCTGTTATATATTTTTCAAACTGAAACACAATTATTATATAGCATACTTCATATAACTAATTATTTTTTCCATCAGATAAATATCAGTTATCTAAAATATCCACTCGGAGTGGGTTTAATTTACATCTTAGGATGGCTGGGCCAAAAAGAAAACGAAAGTGAAACAAAGCCCAATGGACTCCAGCCCAGCCCAGACCCACCAAGCCCAGCCCATACATCCAGAGAGTTGTATTTTTCTTGGGGAAGGGGATTCAGTTTCCATTGAATTGGAAGGGGGGCAAAGCAGAGGGTTTATCTAGGGCTTTGTCAGTAAGTTCACTGTTCATTTTTATTATTTGCTCATCTTCACCCACGAACGAACTGAACATGTGGAAAGCTAATTCTTCAGCGTTGAGATCTCTTAGATCATCATCTAATGTAAAGCTTTTTGGCTCTATTCTCAACCCACAATCCAATCACACTCCGCCACCTGTATTCACCACCACCGTCCGTTACCTGCGCTCCGGCCGCGGCGATCCCAGCTCCAACCACGAGATCATTCCTCCGGTCAATTGGGGTATCCGTATTGTGCCTGAGAAGAAGGCTTTCGTCATCGAGCGATTCGGAAAGTACCTCAAGACTCTGCCTTCGGGGATCCATTTCTTGATTCCACTTGTCGATCGAATCGCGTACGTGCATTCGCTTAAGGAAGAAGCCATTCCGATCCCGGACCAATCGGCTATTACGAAGGACAATGTTAGCATTTTGATTGATGGGGTTTTGTATGTCAAGATTGTTGACCCAAAGCTTGCTTCTTATGGCGTTGAGAATCCTATTTATGCTGTTATTCAGCTGGCCCAGACTACCATGCGTAGTGAGCTTGGGAAGATTACTCTTGACAAGACTTTTGAGGAAAGAGACACTCTCAATGAGAAGATTGTCGTAATTTTACAGCTACTCTATTTTTTTTATTTCCTTACTTTTATTAGAAAATTATTAGTTCTAAATTCTAAATGTGTTAGTTAATTTGGGTGCTAGCTAGTTCAATGTTGTAAAATCTCGAGTTGAAACAAGAGATTTGGGGTTGATGTTTACTCATTTTCGTTGGTGGGGAGGTGATTTAATTAGCAGTCATTATATAACAAACAAACAAAAAAAACCTTTCCCAATTAGATGGGATGGGATACATGTATCTTTTGACGTTATTGTGCTAGTGGAATTTTGTTTAGGATCCATGTCATAGAAATTCGACAAGATGGGGTTTGCTATATAGAGCTTTTGACACCATTTTGCTAGCACATTTTTGTTTGAAATTTATAACATAGAAATTCGACAAGTTTTGCGTTGGTTGTCGAGATGCTTTAATTTAAAAAAAATAATTGTTAATTAAGGTTTTTTCTTCCAATGGAATATCTATTTCAGGAGGCCATCAATGTGGCTGCAAAAGATTGGGGTCTCCAGTGCCTCCGATATGAAATAAGTGAGTGAGTGTATTTATTTGTTTGATGTCCTTTTAAACTTTAAAGAATTGAGTGACTGGCCTTTTTTTCTCCAGGGGACATATCTCCACCTCGGGGAGTTAGGGCAGCTATGGAGATGCAGGCTGAAGCCGAACGAAAGAAGAGAGCTCAAATTCTTGAGTCTGAAGGTAATGTAGTTGGTTGTTTTGATATTTTAAGTCTTTATGAGGTGAGTTTTTGTATCTTTACTTTTCTGGGTGTCTGCGGTTTATACACTTGCAAACTTGTTGTTTAAGCATTGTTTTTATTTTTTGATAGTCAATTAGGTAGCCTATGTATGCTTGCTTATGATTCCTCTTGCTGTTTAACAGGAGAAAGACAGGCCAACATTAATATTGCTGATGGTAAGAAAAACTCAGTCATCTTAGAATCAGAAGCTGCAAGGATGGATCAGGTGAATAGGGCACAAGGTCTGTTCGGTTCTAAACTTCGGACGCTATATGTAATGACACCTGACAAAAGATAGCACTATCACCTCTAATCTGAATATGCTAATTCAAGGGGGGTACCCAAAATAGTGCACTGAGAACCCACAGTAATGGAAAAAGGATTTCACATGATAATAGATGCTGCGAGTAAATGTACTTGAATATGTGAAATTGATTGTAAAATGAAATTAGTTATTATTGAAGTTATTTGTTCATATTCTCTTGTAAAGCCTAATGTCTTGTTACAACCATCTACTCTCAGAGGTTTGCTTATTCTTGACCATCTGGTATTCTAATGTAGCCGACACAAATGTATTTGGAAGATAGTGTGTTGATTGCCTTGATTTTGATCCTCTCGTACTGGTTGGGTTTTATCACCTCTCTTCATGACATCATAAATTCTCCTATGCTATGTTATCAGGTGAAGCAGAAGCTATAATTGCTAAAGCACAGGCAACTGCCAAAGGTCTAGGTATGGTATCTCAAGCGCTAAAGGAAAATGGAGGATTAGAGGTAAGGTTTTCAGCTTCTTTATTTCATTTGTGGTAATGTTGATTTCATGTTTGACTGCTGTATGAGTAATATGGAAATAGTAAATTTGGTTGCATATATTAACTTTTAAATTAGAGGTTTTATTTAATGGCGTGAGTTCTGACTATAAGCAAACTGTTTATTAGCGTTTACGCCAACCCCACTGAGATTACACTAGCCCTTTCCTTTTTTGGCTAATTTTCAAACACCACAATTCTAGTACAGCAATCTAAATCTACAAAGATGAGCAAGTTTTTTTTTGGTGCTTATCTGGTTGCATACTTGCATTGCTTGTACAAATTAGATTTGTAATAGCATTTTTTAGTTCAGATTAGTGAGATGCGTTCATTTTTCTTTTTCTTTTTCTTTTTTTTTTTTTTTTTTTTTTTTTTTTTTTTGTGTGAAAGAAGACTCATCGTCACCTTCACTTCATTTGTTTTTAACCACAACAAATAAAAATGAAATAAAAGAGCTAAATCAGAGGCAATTAAAAATGCCAATGCACATGTCATGTGTTGTCAAATGTGTGAAATTTGCACTTCTAGCTAGGTAGTCAGTATTCTTGTAAACCGATGGGTTCTTTGGATTTGTTTGGTGTGAGCATCTTTTGAGCTGATATACTCATCTTCGTAATGAAGTTCGCATCTGCAGGACTCCCTGCCTGGAAAAAAGGATGTTTGTTCAAGAATTTTTTTTTGAGGCATTACTGTATTTGATATCTGAATTTCATTCATCGAACTTGTGGCATTTTGAAATATTAGTTTTTTGGAAGATTGATTATTTTTCTTTCTTTTATTTTTGCATATTCATGGTATCTGTGTACTATGCTTCTATATAATTTGCATTGAACTCAAGAGAACGGTGTGATTTGCAGGCAGCAAGTTTGAGAGTTGCTGAACAGTATATTCATGCTTTTAGTAATATTGCCAAGGAGGTAAAAAAAAACTAAACTATTCAGTATCTTGTGCCCGTGTTGTTGGGGAACTGAGTTACTGAAACTTTATACTAATTTTGTTCTTGTACATTCCTTTCTTTTCCATTGTTCTATCAGGGTACCACAATGTTACTCCCAAGTTCTGCTTCCAATCCTGCTAACATGATAGCTCAAGCTCTCACAATGTACAAAAGCCTAGTCAGTAATCCTAGGGAGGGTTCTCATGAAAGCTCTTCTCCAGGTTTATTACGGGTGAAGAACGATGCTCCCTACGGAGAATCTGGGGATGTGGATGATAACCCCAAAACGACAGAAACAGGTCGTATTGGTGGACCTGGGTTTTCACTTCAGAACCCCAACAAAAGAGAATAGCGTTGATATCTCCCAACCCTTGCATTGCATTTTAAGTGATTCTAATTATGTTGCTGGCATTTTGGACCGTAGCTGTAAGTTTGAAAATTCTTCCGAAAGCAAAGCTTCAAGTTTTAAACCACTGTAGTTTTTGATTTTTTTTTTTAACCGGAGTTCTGCTGATGTGTTTTTGGTAATAGAAAAGCAAATTGTATAAGATCAATTCATTTTGGTTATGTAAGGGAGATCTAATTTCAATAATACCAGTCCAGCATTGCTCATACAGGTTTAAGACCCATCAATCAAATAAAAAGTATATAATGTAGGGTTTTCGTGGGTTAATTCCGCTCTTACGCAATTAAAGATGGAAGTGGGTTGGTAAGGTTTGGTTTGGTACGAGTTTGTAATATCAAATCCGCACGTTTAACAAAAAAAATTATTATAATCACATTTTATTCATTGCGGGTTTTATTTTCTATTTCCAAATTAGATTTAACAGATTCAAATATGTTACCAAACCTGTATTGGTTTCAATTGAGATTTTTTTTGCAGTCTTTTAAATTGTTTATAAATTAAAATGAGAAATTAAAATTTTAGAAGAAATTAAAATTTCAACATCAAATATAGTAGATTTAAGGCATCAATCCAACTAGGGTGTTCGGGTCGAGTCGGAATTTTGTGAAACCCGGTCGGGTCAAGTCAGTCGAAATAGCAAACCCGAATCCGAAATTTGATTTGGCAAACATGAATGGGTTGGGGCGGCGAAAAAAATTATAAAATAATTATTTTGAGATATAAATATTAATTATTTTATGTATCGAAACTTGTCATACATATAAAAGTAATAAATAACTGTAATAATAGTAAAAATTTTAAAAAATAATAAAATTTTTGGAAAAATAATAGAAAAATAATTAAAAAACTATCTTTTTGGTTCAGATTGGGTTTCGTTGTCAAACCCGTGAACCGACCCGTAAAAATCGATTCGAGTCGGGTCAACTCGAAATTACATTAAGTTTTTTTAGAACCAGACCGGGTCAAGGTCACATCGAGTATGAACACCACTAAATCCAACATAAATTTCTCAGTTTAATCATGAAAATACACAAGTATTTAACTCAAAGAAAAAAAGAACAAAAGATTGAAAAAATTCATCCAATACTCTTCTCATTGTTCGGGCCAAATTGACCTAATGACCCAAACGACATGTATCGATTCTCAATGTGCTCATACGACGAACTCGCTTGAAATCATGTCTCATGACTTTCATCTGATCCAAATGACACCTTGGCTACTATCTAGGCCCAATCAATATGAAATCTAGTCGACACCAATTCCAATCGACACACCAATTCCAATTGACATCTAATACACTGGATTAATAATACCCAAATAATATGTGCTCAAACGTAAGGCCATCAACAGATAGGCTTCCTACAACCTACAACTAGGGCCTACTTCTAGACTCAACTTGATTCCAATCTACTGGGATGAGTCCAGTCGACATTACATGGAATTGCACATCTCAATGCTAAGCTTTCAACAACTAAGCTTTCTTCAACCTATAATTTAGGCCTACTCATAGGTTCAATCTAATTCCAGTCATCTGGGATAACTGTAGTGAACATCTATTGAAATGAGACTACTCATTGCATGATTATCAATAATTGGCTATCCGCAGCCCTGAGTGTACGCTCAAGATTCAATGTATGGGCCCACAAGCCCATACGAAACTAAGCATACCATGCTGAAAGGTCTACACAACTTAAAGGAATTTCGAGAGACCCTAACCATATTATTCAATGTCCCTGCCGATATTATCTCGTGTTATACAATGTTCCAGTAGGCATTGTCTGCCAGTCTACACACGAAGAAATCATTTTCAACAAAGGAAACAAGTACTTGAATCGAGATAAACTACCTACAAACACGGTAATCAAGTCCAAATACAATTAAGATTACACTTATCCTAAAACCATAGGCACTTCTAATTCAATTCCAATTCAACTACTCTCTCCTAATAGGATTGGAATCCAACTCCTCCCGGGAGTCTTAATCCGAGAATAAGGCTACGTCCAGGGCTATAAATAGAGAGGAAGTCCAATGGATTGAATATCATTGAAGCTTTGGCTCTCACACTCGAATTCTCAAAGCACATAACACTCTAAACATCTTAGCCTACCACTTTCATAGAAACAAACTACGACGATCAAGGTAACCATCTTTCATTGATCCACCTTTTTTTCACTCATCAGCATTGCTACTTGAGCGTCTGAATGCCTACGTCATCCACCACACCGATAGGTAGTTACTTTGCGCTCTATTTTTCTTTATTTTGCAGGACTGTCGGTGTCCCCATCCTATGAAATCTCAATTGCAAACTGAACGCGAAATTCACTGTCTATAATTTGGCATCCACCGTATGACCCTGATGATTTTTAGCAAAAAAAGCTCTCTGTCTGTCCACGACTAACCCACAAACCGTCTATTTTTTTTTTGGAAATAAAAAAACACCACAGACGTCACACCTGCTCAACTGACCACTCTATAAGAACGATTACGAACATTAGAAGAAGAGAACACCGAAATGTGAAATACCAATACTGCTCTCTAAAGGCAGTTGGGATATATTACCTCAACTTCCCAACATCAAGAACTCTATGATCAGCCCAACAGCCTCATCCACCAAACTAATATATTAAGGGATTTTGATGACATTGCATATCCCAATGATGTCGAATCCTCCGAAAGAACAATTCCACCATCTCAGCGAGATCGAAGATCTCGACCCACGATAGACCATTCACAAAAACGTCAGCCTCCCAACAACCTTCCTATAAAAGGCCCTACCCAACAAGTCATTACCAACATGCGCAAAGAGATGAAAAAATTCAAGGAGACAATATACTCGGTGTGAAACTGTCGATCTAGAAAATCTAATAGGAATGATCTCAGACACATCATTCCTTGAGTCCATCACTTCAGTTGAACTCCCACGAAAGTTCAGCCCCCTGTATATGAGACTCTATAATGGATCTACTGACCTAGATGATTATGTGGTCCATTATATGTACAAGATGATGTCCATGGCCCTTTCACCACACCAATAGGAAGCTAACATGTGTAGAAGTTTTAGTGAAACGCTAACAGGCCCAACCCTGACCTGGTTTATCAATCTTGCGTATTGATCCATCGGATCCCATCAAGAACTGGCAGATAAGTTTGTAGAACAATTTGCCAGTTCTTGCAGATTTGAGAAGACAATGGAAGACTTGAAGTAATTGAAAGGGAAATCCTTGTGAAGCTACACCACCTGTTTCAATAAATAGAGGATTTCCATACTTGACCTCCAACAGCAGACAACAGTCAAATACTTTCACAATTGAAAGAAAGTATGAAGTTTGAAGGTTGAGCATCCTTTAATTTGTAGAGGATGCTCAGCTCTTCACAATTGCAATTTGAAATTGTTGAAGACAGTTGCAAATTGTAATTTTCAACAATTGCATGTGTGGATGGGGTATCCACCGAAATGTGGATAGCAACCCTCCACCAAAATATATATTTTTTAATAGATTTTTAGTCAATTTCGATCTTGAAAACCTCAGAACTAGAAAATCTTGTAAATAGCGAAGTTGTAGATATTTGAGTCTTCTTTCATTTGGAACTGGAATCGCCTCAATTCGATATCGGAGTAAAAAGTTATGGTCAAAATACAAAAATTGTGCAAGGTTGGAATTTTTGAATTATACACTGTTAGAACGCCCTTTTAAGTTTTTGGCCTCCAAAATCCAAATTTCACGCCCATTTTTCTAGTTATATATCCAAAGTATTATTTCACCTACATAAGAAATAAAAATTACAATAAAAATATATAAAACATAAATTTAATAATTATTTTACAAATGTGCTAAATTATGAGAATTAATGAAATTATAAGTGTAAAATGATTAATTTCTCTTTTATTAAGTGTATATTTTTTTAATGTTCATCAACAAGCTTTAGTTTCTATCAATAATAGTTTTTACTAATTAAGTCACCTTTAATATGATTTTGAATTAAGCTTTTATTATTTTTGAATAGGTTTTGGAATATTTAAATCATTTAATACTAATTAGATGAAAAATGAATCAAAATTAATAAAAATATATTTAAAAATTGAAACTTGTATTTTCCTAATATTTTACTATAACCAAACTATTTAAAAATATTTTACTAATATTTATAAATTGATAGAACTAGTTCCTGGTTCTAGTTTTATGAACCAGTTTTGGAACCGATTCCCAGATCTGGAATCGAAGAGGAACCAAAACCAACTCAAATCTTACACTGTACGATTCGGTTCCAGTTCCTACTTCAATAGGAACTGGAACCGTCGGTTTAGTTTCGGAACCGAACTGCGATCAAGCCTACTCTCAGATCAACTATGCAATGGGAAAAACCCCAGTCGATCTGAGTTGTCTATCTACAATGGCCATCCATCTTGAATGATAAGCCCAATGATGTCACCTCGATTAACCCAACTGACACCTGGATGACTCCATTGATCAAATACTTGAAAGATGGCTCCCTCCCGCGCGACAAAACGAAGCTCAAAAACTCCAGCGGCAAGCTGCAATACGATGGCCAACTTCTGAAGAGATCATACTTCGATGCGATAAATGCCAAAGATTCACCTTAGTCTCTCACCTGCCACTAGAGAAGCCCAATCATATTCTCTCCCATGACCAATTATGAAGTGGAGAATGTATATCATTGGCAAGCTTCCAACAGCTCCAGGCCAATGAGGCTTTCTAAAGCCTACAATTTTGACCTACTCCAAGTCTTATTCTAATTCCAGTCATTTGGAATAATTCCAGTCGATGTCTATTGAAACGAGACTGTTCATCGCATGATTATCAACAATCGGCTATCCACAGCCCTGAATCTACGGGCATGACTCAATGTATAGGCCCACAAGCCCATACAAAACTAAGCCTAAAAGGCTGAAAGGTCCACACAATTTAAAGGGTTTTCGAGAGACCTTAGCCATATTATTCAATGTCTCAGCTGACATTGAATCGTGTTATTCAATATCTCAGCAGACATTATCCCGTGTTATATAATGTTCCAGTAGACATTGTTCGCCAGTCTACACACGATGAATTCCTTTTCAACAAAGGAAAAAAGTACTTGAATCGAGACAAACTACCTACAAATGCGGTAATTAAGTTCAAATACAATTGAGATTACATCTAATCTCAAAAACCTAAGCACTCCTAATTAAATCTCAATTAAAACTATCTCCTAATAGGATTGGAATCCAACTCATCCCGAGAATTCTAATATGAGAATTAGGCTACGTCCGGGGCCTATAAATAGAGAGGAAGTCTAAGGGATTGAAGATCATTGAAGCCTTGTCTCTCACACTCGAGTTCTCAAAGCATATAACACCCTAGTCTACCGCCCTCACGGTAACAAACTACGACAATTGAGATAACCCTATTGTCTTGATTTACCCCTTTTGGCTCATTATCATTGCTAACTTGAGCGTCAGAGTGCTTAAGACATCCACCATATCAGTGGGTAGTTACTCTACACTCGACTTATCTTTGTTTTGCAGGATTGTTGGTGTCCCATTTTACGAAATCTCAATTGTGGACTGAACGCGAAATTCACCATCTACACTCATTCAACACCATAAGCAGCATTAGCACTCATCCAAGATGACTGTGAGTTTAGCAGATATTTAGATATCTGTTGATATTTGGTTATTATTAAATCTGTATCAAACTCGCAATAAATTTTATTTTAAATTATTAAATCCGCTAAAATTTATCAAATTTACCATATCAAGTGGGTAATTACCAATTTACGAAGTTTATGGCAAAATAGCCATCCCTATTAACACGACCATTAATCGTTTCTTCTGCGTGCTCTATCAATGTCAATTTTAATCATGCGGCTTTTTACTTATTTAATTAAATTAATTATTACATAATAAATAGTATATATTACACCATAAAACGATTTACCGCGTGTTGTTTAAGTTGACCCATTTGCTTTTTCAAAATTGAATGCATGCAGCCCTGCAAGCCCTCTCATTAGTACGGCATTGAAACAGCTTAATAATAGGTTAATATTCTATTATATATTTGTTAAATATTAAAAATTTATTAAGTAAATATAATTATATTTAATATAAATATAACTACAGGTATCATGTGATGGAGTCCAGCATGCATAAGGAACAAGTTTCCACCGAAAGAAAGAAAATGACAGCAAAATGAGAAGTTGGCAGCAGCTGTGATGTCTGTGTGTGGTGACAGCTTATGTGTGTGTGCTGTGAAAACGTGTGAACAGTGCACACGTTTTCATCAGCTATAAATTTGAGCCCTCAGTGTTAGTTTCAAGCATCCCAAAGTGTGTGTAAGCTTCAAGTAGAAAGCTTGAGAGAGTGTGTGAGGTTTTTTTGTTAAGTTTCTAGTTGTAAACTTTGTGTATTATTCTTGATAGTAATAATACGAATTCGGTTTTTCCTCAAATCTTCTCTAAAGTGATCGGTGAATCACAACAAGTGGTATCAGAGCTTTGGTTCTTCATTGGGATCGAAAAACCGAAGAACGGAGTTTGGTTCGGAAAATTCGAGTTCCGGAAAAGTTGTCAAAAATTCATTTTGAGGGTACCAACAGCTAGTTCACGTCGAGACGAGCACGGTGGTATTTTCCGGCGACCGAACCGACGTCGACAGCCTCCGCACGCGCCGCACGCGCCAGACAGAGGGATATTCACGCGCCTCACTCGCAGACACGCTCCGCGCGTGTGGCTGAAGGTTGAAGACGATCCGCGTGGCCGCCACGTCAGCGCCACGTCACGCCCAGTCAGCGCACAGTCAGCGCCTCGTCAGCACCCAGTCAGCAGACACGTCATCCGCCACGTCAGCGCCACGTCATCTGCCACGTCATCTGCCACGTCATCCGCCACGTCAGCAAACCGGTCCCACCTTGCACGTCAGCACTGCCACGTCAGCGCCACGTCAGCAGCCTGGTAAATTTCATTTAGCCCCCTGAAGTTTTGAAATTTACAGTTTTGCCCCAGAACTTTTAGGAATTTACAAATCAGCCCCTGTGTCGGATTTAGACCAACGAAGTGTCTATTCCACCATTTTCGACCGTTCCGGACGCAACGGTGACCTCGGATTTGTGAAATTCAGTCCCGATTTTAGGGTATTCCCATTTTTAAAATTTAAAACTTAAAATGGAGTTGGAGGATTCTCATTCTGGTGCAATGATTAAGTTGGCTGCCACTAATTAGTCCCTCTGGAGACCTAGGATGATAGATTTTTTGCATTGTAAAGATCTGTTTGATGTCATCGAGTTGAAGGGAGTGAAACCAGAGTCTGTTAAGGAGCATGAATGGAATAAACTCAACAACAAGACTTTGGGTCAGATTAGGCAGTGGATTAGTCATAGTGTCTTTCACCACGTAGCACAGGACACAGATGCTTATGAAATGTGGAAGAAATTGGAAGACATGTTCCAGGCCAAGACAGCTCGAAATAAGGCCTTAATAATGAGGCGATTGGTGAATTTGAAGCTACGGAGTGGAACTTCCGTTGCAGAACACACCAACGAGTTCCAGAGCCTGGTGAACCAGTTGTCTGCAGTAGACATGCAATTGGCAGATGAAGTACAAGCCCTCTTACTACTCAGTTCCCTTCCTGATAGCTGGGAGACATTGGTGGTTACTCTCAGCAATTCCGCTCCAGGAGGTAAAGTTACCATGCCTATGGTAAAAGATGCCCTGTCGAATGAGGAGTCCAGGAGAAAAGATGTTGGCTCAGAACAGACAGAAGCCTTCGTCACAGAGACTCGAGGAAGACATCAAGGAAGAGACGGAGAGAGAGGCAGAAGCACAACCAGGGGTAGATCCTCAGATGGAAGGAAGCCTACCTATAAGTGCTACCATTGTGGCATTGTAGGCCACCTAAAGAAGAATTGCCGAAAACTGCAACGAGAACAGAGAGAAGGCAATCACCAGTCGAAGAATGAAGACGGAGAGACACTGGTCGTTGTCCAAGCAGATGTAGCAATATGCTCCATACAGGAAGAGACATGCCTTCACAACGCAACCCAAGATGTTGAGTGGGTGGTAGATACTGCAGCATCCTACCATGTCACTCCTCACAGAGATTTCTTCACAACATACAAAGCGGGAGACTTTGGAGCAGTGAAGATGGGAAATATCAGTTCCTCTGGGATAGTAGGAATTGGTGATATTCAGTTGCGGACAAATGTCGGGTGTACATTGATCTTGAAGGATGTCCTACATGTTCCAGAACTTCGGCTGAATATACTCTCGGGGATAGCTCTTGACAAACAGGGCTATGAAAATCACTTCAGAAATGGCACATGGAGAATGACGAAAGGTGTCATGGTTGTCGCCCGAGGACATGCTTGCGGTGCACTATACAAGACTCATGTGAAGATTTGTGCAGACAGCCTCAAAGTAGCTGAAAAAGAGGCTTCTCAAAATCTGTGGACCAGAGACTCGGACACATGAGTGGGAGAGGGTTGTCTACCCTGAACAAGAAGGAGCTTACCAAGGATGCTGCACGAGGTCCTTGCAACCACTACTCGATTGGTAAGCAACGCAGAGTCTCATTTGATTTCTCTTTAGAGAGAAGATCAGAGTTGCTCAGTCTGGTGCACTCTGATGTTTGTGGTCCCTTGGAGGTTGATTCATTGGGCGGTAACAAGTATTTTCTGACTTTCATCGATGATGCTTCACGGAAAATCTGGGTGTATTTCCTCAAGACGAAGGATCAGGTCCTAGATAAGTTCAAGCTGTTCCACGCCATGGTAGAGCATGAAACAGGGAAGAAGCTGAAATGTCTTCGCACAGACGATGGAAACGAGTACAGTTCCAGGAAGTTTGAAGCCTACTGCATGAGACATAGCATTCGACATGAGAGAACTGTTCCACACACTCCACAACATAATGGTGTCGCTGCAAGCATGAACCGCACCATTATGGAGAAGTCAGAGGAATGATCAGTATGGCTAAGCTGCCAAAGCCATTCTGGGAGAAGCTGTTCGTGCTGCCTGTTACCTGATCAACAGATCACCAACTGAACCGTTGAACTTGGAGATTCCGGAGAAAGTGTGGTCTGGTAAGAATCCCTCCTACACTCACCCTAGAGTATTCGGTTGTTTAGCCGTTGTACATGTATCCAATGAGCTCAGGGAGAAGCTCGATGCAAGGACAACTCCATGTATATTCCTAGGCCATGGAGATGAAGAATTTGGATACAGACTATGGGATCCGAAGGAAAAGATGGTCATCAGAAGCCAGGAAGTAGAGTTTCTCGAAGACCAGACAATTGAAGACATTGAAATGCCCAGAATGTCTTCCAAATCCAGTGCCAACAGAAATCCAGACTCAGCACCAACACAATTGGCCACAGATATGGTGCACGAGGAAATTCCAGAAGCAGAACCAGAGGAGGCATATAGAGATGTTGAGCAGGGGGAGTCACAGCCTGTTCCATCGGAGATTACAGAAGAAAGTGTTGAGCAGGGGGAGCCGCAACCCACTCCACTAGAAGCTGCAAGATCATTCACAGAGATGGATGATGACAGACCTCCAGAAACCAGTGGACCTCAGACAAGAAGATCTGAGCGAGGCAGGATTCCATCAACCAGATATCCGGGATCCGAATATATTCTGCTTACTGATGTGGGGGAGCCAGAGAGTTTCCCAAAGGCAAGAAGGCACTGAGGAACAAATTGGTGAAAATTGTGCAGAGACACAACAGAAGATTACTGTGCAGAGACGCAGTGGATTGTACTATGCAGAGACATAGCAGAAAGATACTGTACAGAGATGCAGTGAAGTGTGCTGTGCAGAGACACAACCGACATGTCAACAAACGATTGTTTCAGATACAGAGAACTACGATTGGCTTGATCCCAACTCAGGGTACGTAGGCAGTCATACAGATGCAGCCAGGGGAGGATCCTTTGAAGGATCCAGATTTGGATGATTGATGGTCGGCTCAGATTTTGGGCAAATCTTCACCGAGGGGGAGATTTGATGGAGTCCAGCATGCATAAGGAACAAGTTTCCACCGAAAGAAAGAAAATGACAGCAAAATGAGAAGTTGGCAGCAGCTGTGATGTCTGTGTGTGGTGACAGCTTATGTGTGTGTGCTGTGAAAACGTGTGAACAGTGCACACGTTTTCATCAGCTATAAATTTGAGCCCTCAATGTTAGTTTCAAGCATCCCAAAGTGTGTGTAAGCTTCAAGTAGAAAGCTTGAGAGAGTGTGTGAGGTTTTTTGTTAAGTTTCTAGTTGTAAACTTTGTGTATTATTCTTGATAGTAATAATACGAATTCGGTTTTTCCTCAAATCTTCTCTAAAGTGATCGGTGAATCACAACATCATGTACATATTTGACCGCCCCCATGGTATTGGAAGAGTAGTTTACTGACTGTCTTCTTTAATTGACCACCAATATTCCAATGGCAAAAGTAACTAAAAAAAATATCAATTTGGACTCTCACCACTCCCTGACCTCATACTCAGAACAAGTAATGGAAATTTAACATCCTGATCTTCGTACAGTTCTATAATTACATCCTGAGAAGAAATTGTAAATTATAATTGGAAGAGATTGTTTTTTGCCTAAAAAGGAGAAGAATTTTGATCCGGTTCTTAAAGATGAAGTGGTTTAAACTTTTCATAATCTTGTCATAAGATTTAGTGAATGACAATTAAAAGAGACCAAACAAGACAGAAAAGCCAATGATGATAAGCCAAACAATATGAACCAAAAGCAAAGCCTGAGCAGACAAAGAAGCAGTGCCACCATTGTTACCCACTTCACAAAATCCAATTTTGGCAACTCCGGCACCGGCGCAACGAGCCTCCTCACAGCCACACCAATATGTAACTCCGTCGACGCCGCAAACGGGATCCGTCGTGAAACATTTGACAGGACAATTAGCTACTGATCCTCTCTCGACACCACAGACGTCGGTCTCTGCATTATGTGATTCAACGGTCGGGATCGTCCAAATAAAGCTGAGGCTAAATGTAAAAATAACCAGGAAGAAGAGAGACAGTGATGATCTTGAGAATGCTAACAACTTCATCAATTTGATTATTGAAGGCGAGTTTAAACAACAATATATTTAGCTCGCCTTTTTTCTGGAAGAGAATGATATTCGAAGGGTTAATTTAAATTTAAACCTTATGATTCAAGAAGTAATTATGAATCATAAATGAAAATGCATGCATGCATCGACGCACGTAAGGTTTCATGTTTGGTTTGTATCGTTTCGGTTCGTAAGGTACGTTAGGTACAAAGTGAGAGGCTAAAATATTTTATTTGTTTTGTTTGGCTAAATAAAGAAGAAGGAGAAGATGACGACTTTTTAGCGGTCCTGCTTGACTCTTGACTCTGTTTATGAACAAGTCAAATGCTCTGTTTTTTTTTTTTTTTTTTTTTTTTTTTTGGTTCACCATTATTACACACCTCTGATTTTTTTTTTCTTTTGAAAAAAAGAAATTAGTCATCATGTAATCTCATAAAACATTGGCCACCAATAATCGTAAGCGAGCCGCATAAGTGGCTTTTTATTAAAATATATTTGATAAATTAATTAAAAAAATTTGAAATAATAGTGTAGACTACACCAATAATAATGCAAAGGTAAATATGGAAAGGGTAACACCCTATTATCACGACAGAATCATGATGATTATTTTTCACATATGTTGAGCATCATTCAAGCAAATAATTATCCATTATTAGTGATTCGTTATCCGTGGGATAACTTTTACAGTATTGACATTACATTTAAACTTTATCATGTTTTGTCACGTTTTGATATTTTAACCATAACTTGAGTTACATGTGTCTGTTTTGAATGATCTTGATAACGACAGAAAACTTAGACATAGACCTCAACTTTCATGTTATGTATTTTTCTTAAATTTTGATCAGAATCAAATCAAATTTAGTGATTTTCGTGTCTGGCCTGCACTGTTACGAGTTTTAAGAACAATTTTAACATGTGGCAAAAATATATTATAATTTTAATCATTAATACCTGATTTTTTTTTTTTTTACTCACGTGCTTCACCATTTCTTCTCCAACTCTCACGAATTGAAGGCAGCCCTCTTCCTCTCGTTTAGCTTGTCACGAGCTAGGTTGAAACAAGAAAAGTTTCTTTGCAAATTATGGCGTGAAATCAAACAAGTAAGCTTCTTATCCTTTAAGTTATTGACTTCTTTGCAAGTTCCCTTTTGAATCTATGGAAAATCCAAAATTTGAATTTGATTTCTTTGCATGTTTATGAATATTAATGTGATTATTCAAGCATAAAATGATGTTGTGTTAAGAAAGATGCATGAATTTGGTTAAATTTTTCAAAGGTGGAGATGGGTCTCATTTCGCCAAAAGTGAGAGTTTTATGTGTATGGGTATTATGGCTTGATTATGTGTATTTAACATGATGATTAGGTGTGATTCATGCATCTAATGAGCTTGAGTGGTGGTGTGTGATCTTTGGTCTGGCTGTGAGCCTCTTGGTGTTGGGTAACGATGAACTAGCCAAGATACATGTGATTAAGTGTGTGCTAAATAAAGGAATGATGCACTGTGATGGCAAGGATTGTGTGCATGTAGTGTGTGGCCATGTATGGTGAGAAGGAATATTGATGAAGATGTTAATGTTGAGCTTGTTAGAAGGACAAAGGATAATGTATTGATGTTGTGGTTAATATAGATTATAGCATTGCATATGTTAGTAGCTTATGCGATGTTGTTTTAGTGAAATTGTTGTCGAAATACTACATTTGATGCATGTTAATATTATGTTGTGAAAAGGTTAAAGTGTGTTTTATAAATAAACATAATGGTATCCAAGTCGTATCAAATGGCTGAGACTGCTTGGAATGCATGTATCATTTACACGCATGTTTAGACTTGTTGGTGATATTTTTGATATCTTAGATGTCATAAAAATATCTTAAGTTATCTCGTCAGTATGAGTACACGCAATTCATCATTTAAGTGTATGTTTTGAATCGCATGATCAAGTATACTAATCGTGTGTGAACACGTGTCTTTTAGACTCTATGCATGAGGATCTTTTTATTTCCTTAGAACACGTCAGCATTTGGACGTCAATTTTGTGAGTAAATGTTATGTTTTTACGTTTTCTACGTTAATTCGTATATAAATATCCAATTATAAATTACATCCCAGTTTACGTGGTTTAGATTACGTTTTAGGTTTTATAATTGCAAGTTACACGGTTACGTTTTTAATTACGTATCAATTTATATATTCACGTCATATGCATATAATTTGTGTTTTACGTTTCTGCTTCATGTTACTTTTATACATTTCCAGTTTACGTTGTCATGTTATACGTTTTCAAGTTTACGTTTTCAAGATATATGTTTGTGGTTATATTTTCATTTTACGTATCCTCATAGTGGAATGTAGTGGTTAGGATCCGTTCGGATGGAACTCATCCCATACTTATTCTAAACTAGATAATGGGTTCTATACGAGCAATGTTTACATAAGTCGGTTCGTGTGTCAGGTTATGTTTATGTCACGTTTTTATCTATGTTTACAATTTCATGTTAAGTTTACATGATTATGGTTTTTAATTCATGTTATGCATGTCTACAATTCATGTGTTAGCTTCCAATTTACGTTTTCAGTTTACAATCTCAGCACGATACTCTTTGAACTTTTAAAAAGTATATGACTTGTGCTGCATTAGGTAAACGTACCCATATTTGGAATAATCGTTAATAAATGTGATGAAGTATTCATAACCACATCGGGCTCTTACATTCATCGGTCCGCAAACTTCCGAATGTATTAGCTGAAGTGGTTGACTGGCTCTTATATCTTTTCCAGTAAAAGGTCAAATGGTCATCTTTCCTTCTAGACAGGATTCGCATACTGGTAAAGTTTCGAGCTTTAACTGGCTTAAGGTTCCGTTTTTTATCAACCTATCTATCTGGTCAAGGCTGATATGACCAAGTCTAAGATCCCACATATATGTGTCATCGTGAGAAATCTTTTGCCGTTTTGTTTTAGATTTTTCAACTTTAAACATTTCAATGTTGAGCAGTGAATTATGTGTTAACAGTCTTAACACATATAAATTATTTTCAGTTTTCCTGTGCATATAGTCAATCCATTTCTACCAATAATAACTAAATTATTATTAAAATAAATAGAAAAACCACCATCCAAATATATAGAAACAGAAATCAAATTCCTACGAAAACCAGGAATAAATAACACATTGTTCAAATTTAAATAACTATTATTAAAAAAACTTAAACTGGAAATTCCCACTGCTCTTGCGGAAATGACATCTCATGCCCCTACCCTCATGGAATTGTCACCTTCAGTAAAGTCCCTCCATGAATCAAGTAGCTACAAAGAAGTAGATGTTGGATAATATGACACATAACGTCACTATTTGTACAGATCACGGTGTTGTTGTACAAATTAACTATGTGACAAGGAAATTGCACTCTCATCATTTGTGATTAGATCACCATAGATGTATAAATGAAGAGAGGTCCATATGATTAGTTCCTGGATTGAGATGATATGAGACAGTATCAGTCCACGAAGGATTAATCATTAAATATCCCTAGTCGTAGTATTATCGAGACAGGACATCGACAATGCGGAATAGGCTAGTATTGCACTTGTGCGCGTTGTGAGGGAACAACGGCATAGTTCTCATATATATAAGTATTGGATACTTATGCAAGTGCGATAGGAGGTTGTGTTTCACCGATGGTACGGGAAACAGCTTCGCTCTGGATCGACCCCGCGGAATCCCATTGGTATTATGACTATGTGTCTATGGGAGGCCGAAATCAAGGTAGGTGTGTATAGTCTTAACCTGAGACTTAAATCGCTAATACTTACGATAATCGATAGACTTTGGTCTTGGTGGTACAGGGCTTTAACCGGTTCTGCGTACACCACTTCTGGGTTTATCAGAGAGTTGTAGTGTATTGGGTGTGATGTCAAGACGGAAGTATCACTTCAGTCATAGTGGAGATGATGTCACGCAGGATACGATATTAGTGCTCTTAAGTGTTGCGCAACCATCGGGATATTATGACTAGGTCATGCATATCCGATTATAGAGACTAGTTACCAAACATCCGACATGTGCTTCGGACGGGACAGACACTTATCCAGCCCCAGCCCTAGCACGTGACTATCCGATACTGGGCCGATATACACAATACTTGGTATACTACGCTTGATACAGATCTATATATTCCTGTAAGAATATTTCTGGAGAATTGGGTAGGCATGACATTTTGCTAGAAGCCAACCTTGTATTGTAAATCGGTATAAACGTAGTACGCGATACTTACGTGTTCGGATAGTCCGACGACCGTATTTACTGCCAACATATCCGGAGATCTCATGGGTCGGTTCCTGAAGATTCACCGATGACGTATGACTCGCACTTTAATTAATCTGGGATTAATTCGATGAGAGAGAAAATTAATCTGGGATTAATTACGGAGATATTTTATCTCGGATAAAATATCGTTAAAGAGAGAGAACGATTAATTTGGAATTAATCGATAAATTAATATATTCGATATATTATAACGAAATTAGATTTCGACGCGGAATTGAAATTAGATTTTAATTCGGGCGAACGAATTAATTTAGAATTAATTCGTTAGCGACGTGAATAGTGAATTCGCTAGGCGTAATCATTTAATTACGACGCAACGGAAAATTCGTTAATTTGGAATTAGCGAACCCGAGCCCGGGATTGTTTACGAGCACATTCGCATTTCGAATTCGAGTGCGGCACGCAAGTCAAATCAAGCGTCAAATCGCAAGTCACATCAAGCGTCAAATCACATGTCACTTTGAGTGATGTGACATTTGAGTGATTGATGTGAGTTGATTTATGGTGATTGACAAGCATTTAATGCTTGCTTTATGGAAATTAAAGAAATGGTAAATGGTTTTATTATATTTTGGAAATTATATAAACCTTTTACAATTTTTTATTTTCCCACTCATTCTCTCTCTTCATTTTCGGTCTTCACCATTTTTGGAGCCAAAATTTCTTCTTCATCTCTCACGGTCTTGGACCGAATTCTGCTTCTCATTTTTCTGGTTTTGACCGAGCAAATTGGAGAAGCAATGATCTTGTTGCAAGATCTTTGTGCTAGCACACTCTTGGAGGCATCCTAAGGTGATAGGGAAGTGAGTTCGTGAGCTTGGAAGCTTGAAGCTTGGAGCTTCAATGGTGTCCATCAATGGCCGAATCTTGGAGAAGCCGAACCAGTCACCACCGTGCAGCCCCTACCACGCGCAGCTCACTGTCGAGCAAGGGAGAGCAGTTCGTGGTCCATCTTTGTTGCATCTCTACCGATCCATGTGAGTTTTTCCGCACCTCATTTGGTTGTATTCAACTCGTTTTTATGCTTATAAATGATCCTTGTGACTTGATTGAAACTCAACTATGGTATCTTGAGCCATTGTGCATAAAACGAATTTAGGGTTCTTAGCAAAATTTGGGGTTTTTTGATTTAAGCATGATTTTGACAAATTGTTTGTTTAAGAATGCTTGTATATGAATAACTTAGAGTTATATGTAATCAATTTGAAGAAAAATTAATTGGATTGATTTTCCTCAATTTGCTTATTGTTGGCCAAAACTTTAATTTGGGTAAACTTGATTTTGAGCATGTTTAATGAAATTGGATGATTTAGAATGCTTAAAGTATGTTTAATTGAGGATTGATTGGATCAATTTGTTGAAAAAGTGTTTGGAACAATTTTCCCCAAATTGCTTATGTTGGCCGAATTTAGTAAGTGCCCTAATGTCTTGGATTTTTGATTTTTTGTTCATTGGATGACTTGGAAATCATTTAGGGATGTTGAATTTATGTTTAATTTGGTTCAATTGGATTGAATTTGATTTGGACATAATTTTCCCCTTATGGCCGAGACTTTAGCATATGTTTATTGGGTTTGATTTTGATCAAATTATGTTGGACATGATTAATTGATGATAAGCATGATTAATTGGACAATTTAGTGTTTTGGAAACTTTGATTTGGGTAATTAATAATGCTATACACTTTAGGTAATTTAATTGGGAAATTTGGAATTTTTGGAATTAAATTATTGGGCCTTAAAATTGGATTTGGGCTTTTAAAGTTGTTATTGGGTTTATTGACTTTGTTGTACAAAGTTGGTTTAGGCCAAAATTGGTTGGATCCAATTAGGCCCAAAACCGCTTCCAAAAGGCCCAAATGCGACTAATGAACCTTTAACGTTTAATTGGGCCTAATGGGCCTAAATTAATTTATGGGCTTATGAGGTAACTCCCGGATTGGATTTTGGTTATTCGGTTTGACCCGAGTTGACCAAAAGTCCACGCCTCAAGAAATTAATTAAAAGCCCATTGGACTTTAATTAAATTAATATTGGATATTAATCGGGCTTTGAGACCCGTAACGATTAAATTTGGAATTTAAGTCGTAAAGGTTATTTTATAAAGTGTAATATTTAATTTGGAATTAAATAATGAATTAGAATTAAATGCGTATTAAATTGGATTTAATTATGTGATTTAATTTAATTCGTAGAATTAGTACTTTAAGTACTTATTCGCAAAAACGAGTTTGACTCGAACAAAATCAAATCGTTGTTTGAACATTGGATGATCACTAATTATCAAGATTAATTAATTGGATTAGATTGATTGATACATGCTTGAGTGAATACATGGTTGTGATGCATGAATAATGTATATCGGATGGATATTAGATGGGTGAGGCAATTTAGAAATTGTTGTAATAAATTTGATTTATTAATTGGACCTGCGTGTCCAGCCTTATCACCTCCTATTCTTTGTATTCTCTTCTCACATATTCCCCTCAATGTAAATGAGGTTTCTTTAGAAGTGTAGTGTAACGGGTAGAAGAATATTTGTGCTAGCGGGAGAGAGAAAGTGAGAGATTTGATCTAGGATCAATGTGTAAAATATCCATCCGCATATCATTATTATTTTATCATATGCGCTTTATTATGTGTTTAGAATGCATGTTTAAGGGTGTATGATGATGAGACCTTAACAAAGATAATAAATTGGTTGCCAATTTGCACACGAAAAGCCCTCATCAAATATCATGCGTCTTTTCCTTCCATTGAGTGATTCTTGCTCAAGATCCTAGATTGGCATGGGTTGTTGGCCAAAGTCAAGCCATTGTCCGTCAAAGATGTGTTTGAATCATGAGGCTTTGTTCCATATTGGTGTCATGTCCAAGTTGTGGTTTGTTGGCCAAAGTCAATACCACTTCTTGTCCATCGACATTGATTACGAAGCTTCCATGGTCAATGGGTCCGCGCTTGACTGGGATCACTAGGTTTGTTGTGCCAAAGCCAAGGCCTAGTTGATTCAGAGGAAAAAGGTTAGGGTATATATTCGATATTAGGCATATATATGATATATGTTTAGGACTTGGATGTCCACCTACTGGATCTAGGAGTTGGATGAGATCCAATTGATCTTAGAGATCTACCTAGTTAATTATCATACAATTTGTTGGCCAAAGTCAAGATTGTGTGATATTTAACAGGATCATAGCCCACTAGGAAACACGGTTTCCCGAGTACTCGACAGAGGGTTAGAGGCTCGACGAAAAATAGTGGGAGGCAAGAATTGAATTTGCAATATTCGTTCAATTACTCGCCATACGCGCTCATTCAAATTATTTCGTCGTAATATTAAATGTTAGTTGGGCTAATATTTAAATTGTTGTTTTAATAAACAGTTGGACTGTATTATACTTGATTATATATAATTGGATTATATTAATCAATATATTTGAATTAATTAATTTCAGTTTACAGTTGATTTTATAATTGGATTATAGTAATCAATGTAATTGAGGTTAATTAATTTGGATTATATTTGATTATATAGTTGGACTATTATAATCATTATAATATATATAGTACCACTAATCGTTGATTAAATAGTTGGACTATTGTAATCAAGAGAAAATTGAAAAGTTGGATATTTAAAATATAATCTGGGATTAAAATATTTTAAATAATTTAATTTTCAAATTGTGAATAAATAATAGGTTACTTTATTTGATAAAATAACTTATTATACCTTAAGCCCTAAATTAAGCAAAATAAGTAGAGCATAAAATCTTTGGAAGATTTATGTGATGATGACTTTAATGCTTAATTTAATATACTTGTCATAAATCTAATTTTATATTTAAGAAGTATTAAAATTGCAATTTATAATTCTTGGAGAATTAATTGACTATTCTAGAGGAGATAAAGTCAAAGTTTGCAATTGGGCATGTAGCACGAGGTGCACATCGTTTCGATATTCTAAAAACCCAAGGCTTGGCCTAAGGTTCCTAAAATATTGAAAAGGATAATTGACATATACCAAAGTGACTACCATTTGGATATGGCAGACACGAAGGAATTAAAGAAAGGGCAAGGCTCTGACTTTAAAAATGTTTGTCAAAGTTATGTTCACAACTAGTATTGAAATTAGATTTTAAATACTTAGTGTGGTACATAAAATATATGTATTGATGTTCAGAATCTGCTTTGAGCAGGATACTGACTTCAAGCTGAGATTGCTCTGCGAATCGGAAACGGGACGAAAGTCGCTGTTTCGACCGTAGATACCTAAGTTTAGGAACTACCCTTGGGTGTGTACTTAAATTAGGAACTGTTATAATGTAACTAGTTTGACTAGAGACATTATCTCTATATCAGTGTTTAATCCATTGTGGATAAACCTTTATATTCTAGAACACTCAGTGTTTCATTATATAAAGATGATACTGAGATAAACACATTAGATGTGAATAACAGAATTTATATTTTGAATATAATAAAAATCTCAAAACATATAAAATGACAAATAAATAGCTCAAATTGATTTGATCAAATAGAGACTTATTTGTGGCATTGTTGTCTAGGTCAGAATTAAACAAGACTCGTATATCCGCACATTCGAAGAGTGGGTACTCGGACTGTTTTGATTCCAATCAAATAAAGTCTACGAATCTAGTTTAATGGGCAATGTGCCTAAAACACTATTTACTTAGTAAAAGTGTAAATGCCACCGATCTATTAGCCCTAGTTCATAATGAAGCAAGTGGGCCCATGTCTAGCTAGGCTAGATGTAGATATGAATATTTCGTGACCTATACGGATGTGGCATCGCATTATGGTTATGTGTTTCTTTTGAAGAACACAAATCGGAAACTTTTAGAGTTTCGACACGAAATAGACAAACAGATCGGCTATAGTATTATACCGTCACGGTAAGACCGTAATGGAAAATACTTAAGCAATAAGTTTCTTATATACTTGAAAGAGTATAGTGTTCTTTCAAATGAGGACTCCTCCCGGAACACGTCAAAGTGACGGTGTATCCGAACGGATTAACCGAATCATGTTAGACATGATAAGGCTAATCATGAGTCGCTCTGAGCTACCATTTCCTTCAACGGATAAGTTTTAACAGTGCAATAACTTATTTAGAATAAAGTTCTATTAATAATTTGTTTGACAAATATCATATTAAATATGAACGGGAAAGAAACCGGGTTTCTCATTCCTGACCATTGGGATGCTAGGCATATGTTTGGATGATACCAAACTAGAACCCAAATTGGATAAGTGTCAATTGTAGGCTATCCTAGGGATACCATAAGTATTGTATTTATACATCTCACCAGAGAACAATTAGATTGTTGCTCACCATGCAGTTTTCTTGAGAGGAATACAGACATGCAGTGGTAAGTGGGAGGATAGTAAAACTCGATGAAAATCAGAGTAATACTATTCAAGGCACCTATTCCTAATGGAACATAAATAGTTCATCAATGATGAAACTATTCCATTAATCTTCGAGTACACAAGAACCGCGTAGATCGGAGAGAGTCAGAAAACAACCTGGGGTATGGGTTTCTGATCACCTCATAAAGATGTTAATCTTTTAAGGTACACCAACTGATTACGTATGAGGTAGTGATACAAGGTATCGACTCCCTATTATGACAAAGTGTCATGAGTCCAAAATGGATTCCATGTATATCAACAAGTTTGGATACTAGTTGATGTACCATAAGGCATTGTGCCTATTGGTACTTTATAAGTCTTCAAGGAAGACATACATGAAAGGCAACATACCAACGTACTAAGCTAGGCTTGTAAAGAAAAGGTAGAGTTATCAACATTGTGTTGATTACGACGAAACCTTTTACATGTTGCCATTGTAAATCCATTTGGATAATGCTTGCTAAAGCTGTGTATTTCATTTATGAAATATGACAGCTTAACGGAAAATCGCTTTCCTGAAAAGGAAACTTTCGGAGGATGTTTATAACATCCTATCGGTTTTGTCGTACCATAACAAGCAAACAAGGTTTGCAGGTTATTCGATCCATGTTTGGATTGAAGCAAGCATAGGTTCTAGGAATTATCGTTTTGATGTAATCATAATGGAGTATGATTTAATTCAAAACGAAATGATTCTTGTGTATATAAGGAGGTTAGTGGGAGAGCACTGATAATGAAATTCCCATAAAGCAATCGGTGAAAGCTTGGCTTTCATAAGAAATTCTCCGTAGAATTCTGGGGAGTAACAACCTTTATTCAAGGAATAAAGATCTACTGGGATAGATTTGGAGTTGTTAACACTCTCTGGGAAATTGTACATTTAAAATGTACTTGATATGGTGTCTCATACGCTTTGAGCATATGGAGTCACAATCAGGACAATCCAAGTGATAGTCATTGGATTGAAGTTAAGGACATCTATTAGTATCTTAGAGAACTAAAGATGCTGTCTTAAATTATAGAGTAGGAGAACTTGAAGTGACTAGGATCACTGCTGCAAGTTTCCAAACCGGTAAATACTGCGGTACTATAAAGTTTGAATAACGGGACAGTAAGATGGAAATATTCCGAGCAAGATAACTGTTGCCAAATTAACAACAAATGCGGATTATTCCTGCAGCTGAGGCAGCAATAGAAGCCATTTGGATCGATAATAAATCTAATTAGATTAGATATAGTTCTGTTAGCGGCTGAGCTAGGTGTCAGCACATGCTAAAGAATTAATGGTCTCATCGACGATCCAGATATATACTTCTATATTCATCTGATTCGTTCGGATCATACATCGTGGCGATGTGATGATCGTATAAATCGCGTCAGAAGATAATTACGTAAATCCACTGACGAATATCTTTTCTCAGCAATTTGAGCAAACCGTACATAGTTCGAGTGTAAGACACTTGAGTGAATGGCTATGTGCCAAGTGGGAGATTGTTGGATAATATGACCCATAACGTCACTATTTGTACAGATCACGGTGTTGTTGTACAAATTAACCATGTGACAAAGAAATTGCACTCTCATCATTTGTGATTAGATCACCATAGATGTATAAATGAAGAGAGGTCCATATGATTAGTTCCTGGATTGAGATGATATGAGACAGTATCAGTCCACGAAGGATTAATCATTAATATCCCTAGTCGTAGTATTATCGAGACAGGACATCGACAATGCGGAATAGGCTAGTATTGCACTTGTGCGCGTTGTGAGGGCACAACAACATAGTTCTCATATATATAAGTATTGGATACTTATGCAAGTGCGATAGGAGGTTGTGTTTCACCGATGGTACGGGAAACAGCTTCGCTCTGGATAGACCCATCGGAATCCCATTGGTATTATGACTATGTGTCTATGGGAGGCCGAAATCAAGGTAGGTGTGTATAGTCTTAACCTGAGACTTACATCGCTAATACTTACGATAATAGATAGACTTTGGTCTTGGTGGTACAGGGCTTTAACCAGTTCTGCGTACACCACTTCTGGGTTTATCAGAGAGTCGTAGTGTATTGGGTGTGATGTCAAGACGGAAGTATCACTTCAGTCGTAGTGGAGATGATGTCACGCAGGATACGGTATTAGTGCTCTTAAGTGTTGCGCAACCATCGGGATATTATGACTAGGTCATGCATATCCGATTATAGAGACTAGTTACCAGACATCCGACATGTGCTTCGGACGGGGCAGACACTTATCCAGCCCCAGCCCTAGCACGTGACTATCCGATACTGGGCCGATATACACAATACTTGGTATACTACGCTTGATACAGATCTATATATTCCTGTAAGAATATTTCTAGAGAATTGGGTAGGCATGGCGCTTTGCTAGAAGCCAACCTTGTATTGTAAATCGGTATAAACGTAGTACGCGATACTTACGTGTTCGGATAGTCCGACGATCGTATTTACTGCCAACATATCCGGAGATCTCATGGGTCGGTTCCTGAAGATTCACCGATGACGTATGACTCGCACTTTAATTAATTTGGGATTAATTCGATGAGAGAGAAAATTAATCTGGGATTAATTACGGAGATATTTTATCTCGGATAAAATATCGTTAAAGAGAGAGAACGATTAATTTGGAATTAATCGATAAATTAATATATTCGATATATTATAACGAAATTAGATTTCGACGCGGAATTGAAATTAGATTTTAATTCGGGCGAACGAATTAATTTAGAATTAATTCGTTAGCGACGTGAATAGTGAATTCGCTAGGCGTAATCATTTAATTACGACGCAACGGAAAATTCGTTAATTTGGAATTAATGAACCCGAGCCCGGATTGTTTGCGAGCGCATTCGCATTTCGAATTCGAGTGCGGCACGCAAGTCAAATCAAGCGTCAAATCGCAAGTCACATCAAGCGTCAAATCACATGTCACTTTGAGTGATGTGACATTTGAGTGATTGATGTGAGTTGATTTGTGGTGATTGACAAGCATTTAATGCTTGCTTTATGGAAATTAAAGAAATGGTAAATGGTTTTATTATATTTTGGAAATTATATAAACCTTTTACAATTTTTTATTTTCCCACTCATTCTCTCTCTTCATTTTCGGTCTTCACCATTTTTGGAGCCAAAATTTCTTCTTCATCTCTCACGGTCTTGGACCGAATTCTGCTTCTCATTTTTCTGGTTTTGACCGAGCAAATTGGAGAAGCAATGATCTTGTTGCAAGATCTTTGTGCTAGCACACTCTTGGAGGCATCCTAAGGTGATATGGAAGTGAGTTCGTGAGCTTGGAAGCTTGAAGCTTGGAGCTTCAATGGTGTCCATCAATGGCCGAATCTTGGAGAAGCCGAACCAGTCACCACCGTGCAGCCCATACCACGCGCAGCTCACTGCCGAGCAAGGGAGAGCAGTTCGTGGTCCATCTTCGTTGCATCTCTACCGATCCATGTGAGTTTTTCCGAAGCTCATTTGGTTGTATTCAACTCGTTTTTATGCTTATAAATGATCCTTGGGACTTGATTGAAACTCAACAGTAGAAACATGGTTAGTGGCTCCAGAATCAACAATTCATGCAGACTTATCATCCTCCACTAATAAAGATTCGATAACAAGTAAATTGTATTTACCTGTAGCCTTTTTTTCTTTCAGCTTAGCAAGGTATTTTTTACAGTTCCTTTTCCAATGTCGTTCCTTGTTGCAGTGGAAACACTTTCCCTTGGGCTTGGCACCCTTGGAGCCTTTCTTGTTCTTATTCATCGGCTTTACCTTAGCCTTCTCAATGTCTTTTTTTGTTCTTGGCAAATTTAGAAGATTCGGCAATATTTACCTCTCCACTGGGCTTACGAGGATCCATCGACATGGACTCATAATGGGTGAACTCATTCAGTATCTGAGTCAAAGTAAAAGACAACTTTTTCATGGTCATCTGGCTACGCTCATCAATACGAGCTCTATGAGTTTCGGCCATATTGAGGTAGGTCATCGTCCTTAAGATATGTTCTCGAACTAATGTCCATTCCTTCATCCTCACGATCATCATTGAGAGCATGGCCTCATGACACTGCTGCTCCGAAGGCTGCCTGAACATGTCATGCGATGACTCCATTATCAAAGATGATATAGCCATTGGCTCATGCTTTGTAGCAAGAACCTCGAACATCCTTGCTAGCAAGTAGCAGCACGCTCTCTCATTGGCCGCGATCTATTTCTGGTAGACATCGTACACAGCTCGGCCAGAGTTTCTAGCCGGCTCAAGAGGACACTTCTCCGTCAGGACAAACTTAAGGTCTTCACAGACCAGAATGACGTTCATAATACTTTTTCATTTTACATAATTTTCTCCCGTCAATTTATCATTGGAGAGAATAGCAATTATTGGAGAAATCATGGCTGAAAAAATAAAGTAAACATGCATGGCATATTAAAATTATCAAACACTTAAGTATAAAATTAAACATGATACATGGACCATGTATAATAAATTAGAAACCTAAGAGAATTACTATGCCATAGAAATCTATCATCCTACAAATAAGTACCGTCATATTGTAGGTCAAGTATTTGCATGAAAGATCGAGACAATCTTAATTGATTAATATATACGGGAATAACTCTTATTCTTATATTGACTAACCACCGGTTAATTTCATCAAGGAATTTCGATTAAGATTTAATCATTTCTTCTTGAGTGTAATCCGTTGTTTCGGAACCCTTGGACTTAACCAGTGAAGTGTCGCTGTAAGGTAGGTCAGTTCACGAGATACATCTAGAGTCTCTATCCTATTGGAATCCAAACTTGATATTGACCAAAAATGGACACCATCCGTAGGGGGACGAAAATAAATTCGTCTTGATACGCCTTTTGAATCTCACATTTTCGGAGTAACAACGGAGATCGCGGGATATATTATCGTATATCCATCTCCCACTCACTATTTTAATTTTGAGGTTTCTATTTAAAATATCAAATATTTTAATTCACTAGTGTCTATAAATTGATGCGCGGCTAAAACATAACTTTCATTTACACTAGTTCACTATTAGTGATATTACCAATTTTAACTCACTAATATCTATTAGTTTCTACTAATTATTTTACTCAATTAAACTAATTTAATTAAGTTAGGTTTAATGACCTAAAATATTTTAACTCTTAAAATATTGATACACTAACAAGTTCAAAATTTAAAATTCTAAAGTGGATAAAATTTTAATTAAATCATTTAATTAATCTGAGCGTATTATAAATTCCAATGGTACGTGGAGTTGTATCTCGAGTGTAGACCACACTACCGTATATTCGGAATTGTCTATGGAATTTACGTCCGAGTTTCCATCTGATATACCAATGGAATTCATTGTTAGTGTCCTAGACATGCCAAGGATCTCTAAGACTTGATTTGTGTGTGAATAATCAATTAAAGTTTGCGGAAGGAACTTACATTGATCGGTTGAAATTCAAGATTTATTGTTGGATGCATGGAAGCTCCAAGCTTTGATTTTAATTTCAAACTCAATGGTGAGTTTCCCTATCACCTTTCTTTGACTCATTAAGTGATAGTTTGGATGAAATTTTGCAACAAAATTTCAAGAACAATAAGAGATATGTTCGGCCAAGGGAGAGGAAAGAGGAGAATGAATAGTTCAAGTTCAAAACTTGATATGTTGTGTGTTTTAAAGTCCAATATTAATTAGCCAACTACACCCATCATGAATAGTGACAAGTGATGTAGGTAAAGTGGGTCCCACCACTTTCAAATTCTAAATTTAAGTTGTCTTACACAACACACTTTGGGCCCGGGTTCATTTAATCCGATTAAATGAATTTTCTGTCGCGATGTAATTAAATCCAATTTAATTAAATAATAATGCCTAACAAAATTATTACGAAAGTCGCTTACGAATTAATTCTAAATTAATTCGTTCGCTTGAATTAAAATCCAATTTTAATTCAGTATTAAAATCCAATTTCAATTAATATATCTGATATATTATTTGAGCCCAACTAAATAAATTAAATAGAAAAATCCAATTTAACTATTAAATTTATTTTACTGATTAATTCCAAATTAATCGCGTTCTCTCTTCTAGACGAATTTAATCCCAGATAAATTCTTACCGTAATTAATCCCAGATTAATTTTCTCTCTCATAATTAATCCCAGATTAATTTTTTCCGTAATTAATCTCAGACTAATTTTCTCTATAATAATTATTCCCAGATTAATCATGTTCGAGTCAAATATCATCGGTGAATCTTTGGGAAGAAACCCAAGAGATCCCTGGATATGTTGGCAGTAAATACGGTCATCGGACTATCCGAACACATGCGTATCCAGTACCACAATCTTACCGATTTACAAGACATGGCTGGCTTCTAGCAAAGCACCGTGCCTACCCAATTCTCAAGAAATATTCAACGAAGAATATATAATCTGTATCAGGCGTAGTATACAATGTATAGCGTATTACGATCCAGTATTGGATGTCACATGCTAGGCCTGAGACTGGAATTGTGTATACCCCGTACGAAACATATATCAGATCATTAGCAACTAGTCTCTATAATCGGATAATCATGACCTAGTCATACTATCCCGACAGCCACAACATTTAAGAGTACTAGTTATGTATCATGTGTGATCATCATCTCCATATGACTGAAGTGATACTTCCATCTTGACATCACACCCAATACACTACGATTCTCAGTAAACCCAGAAGAGGCGTACACAGAACCTGTTAAAGCTCCGGACGACCAAAACCAAAGCGTACTGATTGTCGCAAGTATTAGCGATGCAAGTCTCAGGTTAAGACCACATACACCTACCCTGATTCAGATTCCCATAGACACGTAGTCATAATACAAATGAGACTCCGAGGGGTCTATCCAGAGCGAAGCTGTTCCCGATCCAACGGCTAACAGAACCTCTTATCACACTTGCATAAGTATCCAATACTTAAATATATGAGAACTATGCCGTTAAGCTTTCATAACGCGCACAAATGTAATACTAGTCTATTCTGCATTATCGATGTTCAGTCTCGATAATACTACGACTAGTGATATTTAATGATTAAAACTTTCATGGATTAATATTGTCTCATATCTTATTAATCTGGTACTAATCATATGGACTTTTATCATTTATATATCCAAGTAATCCAATTACAAAATGATAAAAGAGCAATTTCCTTTATCACATAGTTAATTTGTACAAAAATACCATGTCTTTTACAAATAGTGATGCTATAGGTCATAATTGTCCAATAATCTCCCACTTGGCCTATAGCCAATCACTCAAGTGTCCAACACCTGAACTATGTACGGGTCGCTCATACTTAAGCTGAGATATCGCTTTTGTCAGCGGATCTACAAGGTTATCATCTGATGCGATCTTTTGATCTTGACATCGCCACGATGTATGATCTCACGGATCAAATGAAACTGTCGAAGTACATACTTGGATTATTGATGAGACCGTAATTCCTTAGCCTATGTTGTAGCCCAGCTCAGCTGCTAACAGAACTACTCTTAATCCAATTAGGAATTTTATAGATCCAAAATACTTCTTTTACTGCCTCAGCCGCAACAATGTATTCCGTTTTTTTTGTTGAATCGGTAACAGTATCTTGCTAGGAAGATTTCCAGCTCACTGTTCCGTTGTTCAAACAAAATATATACCCTGATTACGACTTACAGTCGTCTTTATCGGTTTGGAAACTTGCATTGATGTTCCAGTCACCTCAAGTTCTCATTCTCCATAGATTAAGAAAGCATCATTAGTTCCTCTAAGATACTTAAGGATGTTCTTAGCATTAATCCAGTGACCATCACCTGGATCGGCCTGATTGTGACTACAGATGCTCAAAACATATGAGACACCAGGTCCCGTACATAGATGTCAATGTACGAGTTCTCGGAGAGTGCCAATAACTTTTAGATCTATCATAGTATATCCTTATTCCTAGAATAAAGGTTGTCTCTCCCAAACTTTTCTATGGAGAATTTTAATGAAATTCAAGCTTTCACCGATTATAGTATGAGAATGTCATTGCTAAGAACCAATATATCATCAACATATAGGACAATGAATGTCAATGCGCTCCCACTAATCTTCTTATATACACAAGAATCATCTTCGTTTTGAATGAAACCATATTGTAATATGATCTCATCAAAACGTTGTTTCCAAGAACGCAATGCTTGCTTCAATCTATAAATGAATCGATTTAACTTGCAAACCTTGTTTACATGTTGTGGCACAACAAAATCGTCAAGGTGTTGTATATAAACATCCTTCAAATGGTTTCCGCTAAGGAAAGCGGTTTTGACATCCATCTGATATATTTCATACCGAAATATGCAGCATTAGCAAGCATTATCCGAATGGATTTAAACATGGCAACAGGTAAAAGGTTTCATCGTAATCGAAACCATGTTGATGACGATACCTTTTCGATACAAGCCTAGCTTTGTACATTTGTATGTTTCCATCCATGTATGTTTTCACCATGAAGACCCATTTGCTAGCAATAAGCACAATGTCTTCTGGTACATCAATCAATGTCCAAACTTGGTTGGTATACATGAATACATTTCGGACTTCATGGCATCTTGCCATAAAGCGGAGTCGATACCTTGTATCGCTTCCTCATACGTAGCCAGTTTGTATTCCTCAATAAGATTAATATTTACATGAGGTGAGATCAGAAACTCATACCTCTCAGGTTGTTTTTTGACTCTCTCCGACCTACGCGGTTCTTGTGTATTAGAAGATTGTGGTACAGTCTCATCTCTGATGAACTGTTCGTGTTCCGTAAGGGAGTCGGTGTCAGGAACAATATCACTTCGATTTTCATCGAGCTCTATCTTCCTCCCACTTACCACTGTATTTAGGAATTCTTTTTCGAGGAAAATCGCATGGAGAGCAACAAATACCTTGTTCTCTTATGGGTTTTAGAAGTAATATCCTTTGGTTTCCCTAGGATAACCTACAAATAGGTACTTATCCGATTTAGGTTCTAGTTTGGTACCATCCAAACGTTTGACGTATGCCTAACATCCCCAAATCTTCAGGAATGAGAAACCTGGTTTCTTTCATGTCCATATTTCATATGGAGTCTATCCAACAGACTTTGACGGAACCTTATTGAAAATAAGTATTGCACTGTTCAATGCGTATCCCAAAAAGGAAATTGGTAGCTCAGTGTGACTCATCATTGACCTTACCATGTCCAACAAAGTTCGGTTTCTCCGTTCGAACACACAGTTCAAATGAGGTATTCCGAAAGGAGTCCACTGTGAAAGAATACCATATTCTTTCAGGTAATTGATAAACTCATTGCTCAAGTATTCTCCACCATGGTCCAACCGCAATGTTTTAATACTTTTATCGGTCTATTTTTCTACTTCGTGTCAAAACACTTTGAATTTATCAAAATTTTCCGACTTATCTTTCATAAGATACACATAACCATAACGCGATACAACATCCGTAAAGCTTACAAAGTATTCATAACCACCTCTAGCCTAGATAGACATGGGCCCACATACGTCGCTATGAACGAGGGCTAACAGCTCAGTGGCACGTACACCTTTACCGCTAAAAGGCATTTTCGGCATTTTGCCTAATAAACTAGCCTCGCAGACGTCATATGAATTAGGATCAAATCCGTCCAAGTATCCACTCTTCAAAAGTGTGGATATAAGAATCTTGTTAATGTGTCCCAGACGATAATGTCACATATAAGTTTCATCCATATTACTCAATTTGAGCCTTTTGTTTGTCATAATATATGTTTGAGATTCATTTATATTCAAAATATAAAGACCGTTATTAACATCTATTGTACATATCAAAATGTCATCTTTATATACAAAACACCCAGTGTTCCGGAATACAAAGGAATACCCGCATCGGGTTAAACTAGATGCAGAGATGGTGTTCCTAGTCAAACTAGGTACTAAATAACAGTCAACTAATGTAATTACATGCCCCAAAGACAGATACAAAACATAGGTCCCAACGGCCAAAACAACGACTCTCGTCATATTTTCGACTCGTAGGTCGATCTCATCCGAAGCCAGTCTCCTGCTAATCTGCAGATCATGCACATCAGTACATATGTGAGTACCACATCCCGAATCAAAAATCTAATTTTAAAACCAGTAATGGACATGTTTATTTCAATAACAAACATACCTGAAGCCGGAGCTTTGCCCGCCTTCACTTCCTTCATGTGCGCCTTGTATTCACGACAGTCACGATTCCAGTGACCCCGTTTGCCACACTGTAGGTAGACATCTTGGGATTTATCCTTAGTCTTCCTAGAAGACTGTGATGATTTGGCCTTGCCTTTTCTTTTCTTCTTCTTCACACCTCCAGAAGCCTTCGGCCAAGCCTTGGCTTTCTGAGATGTCGAAGTGAGATGCACCTCGCGCTTTTTGCCCTTTAGAAGCTCTGACTCTACCTCTTTCAGCATCGCCATTAACTCTCCAATAGTCTTTTATTGGTTCATTATATTGTAGTTCATGGCGAAACCGCTCCAACAGTCTGGCAGAGACTGTAAGATCAAATCTATGGAAGTCTCGACCTCAAAGGTTATGCCCAGCTGACCTAGCTGTTCGATGTCAGCAATCAACTACGACACATAGTGCTCGACAGATGTGCCTTATGACATACGCGAGTGAAAGAACTTCTTTTGCAATTCGTACTTCTGAGATCTAAGGTTAGATCTGTGAAGATCCTTCAATTTCAACATCATACTATAAGGATTCAATCCTTTGTTCTGACGACGAAATTGAGGAGTCATTGCGGCAAGCATGACAGATTGAGCACTAAAGTTATCATCACAATGAGTCTTCCAAAGCTCATGCTCTACTATTTGCTCAACTTCGGGCTCAGGCCCGAGAGGTTTCTCTATGACATAAAAGTAACTTCGCGGCTTCCAGGACTATCCTAAAATTCATCTCCCAATCTGAAAAATTGGAGCCGTTAAAGACATTATCTCTCATGATGATGTCCCTAACGCTAATCTTTCCAGCCATCTTGATTGCAATAGTCCAACTATTCAATCAATGATTTCGGGTACACTCAAAATGCAATAGTTACTATAGTCCAACTATATAACCAACTACAAATGGAGTAATGTCTTGTACAGTCTAACTGTTCAAAGAAAGCAATATTCAATATTAGTCCAACTAATATATTTATAACAACGATAAATAAAATAAAAGAGAGCGTATTCAGCAAGTATTAAACGAAATTGCAAATTTAATACTGGCCTCCCACTATTTTTCGGTGAGCCTCTAACCCTCTGTTGAGTACTCGGGAAACCCAGTTTCCTAGTGGGCTAGGATCCCGTTAAATAACACACAACCTTGACTTTGGCCAACAAGCTGTATGAAACTTAACTAGGTAGATCTCTAAGATCAATTGGATCCCATCCAATTCCTAGATCCGGTAGGTGGACCTCCAAGTCCAAGATATATATCCAATATATATTTCCTAACTTTTTCCTCTGAATCAACTAAGTCTTGGCTTTGGCTCAACAAGCTTAATGATTCAAAAAGCTTCGTAATCCATGTCGATGAATAAGAAGTGACCTTAACTTTGGCCAACATATCACAACTGCCCAAGACATGCGATATGAAACAAAGCTTTCGTGGTTCAAACACATCCGTGATGGACAATGATCTTGACTTTGGCCAACAAACCAATGCCAATCTTGGATCTTGAGAGAGAACCACTCAATAGAAGGAAAACGCTTAATATTAAAGTGAGGGTTTTTTGCGTAAATTGGCAACCAATTTATTATCTTTGATTAGGTCTCATCATACACCCTTAAACATGCATTCTAAAAGCATAATAAGGCGCGAATAAAATTAATAATGATATGCGGATGGATATATAATACAATTTGTTCCTAGAACAAATCATTATCGCTTTCCTCTCTCCCGCTAGCTCTATACATACTTCTACCCAATTACATAACACTAAAAGAAACCTCATTTACATTGAGGGGAATTGGTGAGAAGAGAAATATAATGAGAATATGAGGTGAAAGGCTGGACACGCAGGTCCAATTTAATAAATTCTAAATTTACAACAATTTCCAAAATTGCCCCCACCATTTTAATAGCCATCCTATATACATTATCCATACAAATACATCCAAGTATTCACACAAAGCATGTTGTCAATCAATCTAATCCAATTAATTAATCTTCAATTAATGATCATCCAATGTTCATACAACCATTTAATTTGCGCGAGTCCAACTCGTTTAAGAATAAATACTCAAAATACGTATTCTTGAATTATATTGAACTACAATTTTAAATCTAATTTAAATTGTATCCGATACTAATTCATTTTTAATTCCAAATTAAATAATTACACTTATTTTTGTGCCTTAAAGACTTGGATTCCAAATCCAATCCAATTGGGTCTCAAAGGCCTAATTAGCATCAAATGCCAATTTAATTAAAGTCCAATGGGCTTTCAATTAATTCTTTATACATGAGCTTTGGCCATTATGGATCCAATCCAATAGCCAAGGCCCAATCAGGAATTACCCTTTGCCAAAAAATCAATTTGGCCCATTGGACCCAATTAAATTTTAAAAGACCCAGAAGTCATATTTGAACTTTATTGAAATTGATTTAGGCCCAATTGGATCCAATTCAATTGTCCAAAACCATACTTGGCCCAACCAAGCCCATTAAGCCCAAATATAACAAATTAAATTAACATATTATTCCAAATTACATATTAATCTAATTAAAGTGTAATTATCACAATTAATTAATTAATCTAATATTTCCAAAATATCAATTAAACTAATTAATCATGCATTAATTATCCAATTCATGTGCAACATTTTCATAAGTATGATATATTGACGTTCACCGAGAAGATTCCTATTGACGTTGGTGTACCATCTATTATGAAATCTTCGGTGAGTCATTCAGTGTTTATCAAATAAACACCTACACGTCTATATGAGTCTCCCAAGACTCATGGTTCATTGGGATAAACCATCAGACCAAGTCCGATACACAACATTACTGATCTCAACGAATTTTACTAACCAACCCCTGTCAGCAAATCTTGACCATGAACTTAATTTAAGGAAATACAACTTATAGTGACACTTCCCAATGTCAATTACAAGCTATGTTGTAACTGCGCATTACGTTGTAAATCCTGGGGTCTTTGTCTAATATATATATATATATATATATATATATAATATATATATATATATATATATATCACTAAATCATATTTAGTTTCAATATAATCGAAATTAGATCGAATACGTATATAAAAGACAAGAGCTGCTACCATTTAAATTAGTAATATTATGGAAAAAGGTAATGCTCGTATTCATGAATCAAACATAAATACGATCCGGATTAGCGCTCAGAGTACCAACCCTAACAATTTCTCTCACTTGCTATAGTGTCATTCCATGGTATCATATACACATCCCAATGTGTATCACATACTCATGGCCCTCAAGAACTCACCTAGCGCTCAAGAGGTAGGTAACAACAAGTGAGCCCGCTATGACATATTGAGTTTGTCAAACAAACCCAATTGTTTTTCTGAGCCAGCATCATTCATATATTTGTAGAAACTAAGTTTCACATCAATATGACTCAGACGCCATATCAACATTGTGCTTCAGCTACTGAGTTGTCAAAGTATTTACTGATCAAATCTAAAATACTATGTAGACAACCGCAAACACAACACTAATAACAAACTTCTAATCTACGAGGTCACTATGCAACTTCATAAGTCAATACTTCATAAGTTATAACTAATTCCACTCATACAGTAGAATCATATGTGACACTCTCACTGCATCTCTTCTGACTCTTTATGACGTAGACTGTCTAACGTCATAACTAGACTCAAAACTAATATGAACCTAATGGTTGCGTACTTTATTCTCCATTAATTAGAAACTCGTTCTTAAAATCTCAAAGATGTTAAAGAACATGTTTCAAGACACATCTTATGGTCTAGAGAATATCAAAATAACTCGTAACAATTACGGTTAAATTGATATCTCTAATCGCACTCAATATAATATTCATTATGCCATCAGCATATGATGCATAAGATTGATAAGACATTCTAGTTAACATCTCTTTCGAAAAATGAATCATCATTTACGAAAGATGAATATTATACATAAGACACACACTAACTGTCAAACAGTTATACTAACTATTATACAAATAGTCTTATTGCGTCTTTTATTAGATCATATCTTATGTACGATTAATAGAAGTATCTCACAAGTCTCTTAGTTTTATATCTTATACAAAACTTTATATCAAATATAATAGAGACCATTCCCACTGTATTCACGGAGAAAATAAGACTGAGGTAAATATTTTACCTTATAAACATCTCATTATTACTTTAATAATGATAATGTCATTATGATGTAAAATACTAGAAAGAAATTTGTACGCTCCCACTAACCCTTCTATCTCATATGTATTCTCTATGCTTTGATAAAATCAGACAATTTGAATGATATCAAAATTAGAAAACATAAATTTCCAGAAAGCTCATCCGAGTCTACAATAGGCTCTATAAGCTAATATACTAAATTGTAATCTTAGCATAATACAAACTCCAGGGTCATTCCAAAACGAACTTTTCAAACTAAGAAATCACAATGGATCTCTTATCTGAAGAAACCATTCAGAAACGACAATTTGTATTCATTAGCTAAAATATACAATTTAATATCATCATTAACCAATAGATCTTAAATTATTCAATCAGAACGATTAGAGACAAGTTTCCTTAGAATCTACAATAGATTACTAAGTATAATTTTTCTCACTGTCATACTATAAAGGTCAAACCTTTAATAAGCTCATTGTGCTTTTGTTGCGTAAACCATTTGCACATTTTATGAACGATTCATAATAAAAGCTCAATCAAGTTCCAAACTTGATCGTAGTAAGCTGTGAATAATCTTAGATCTATGGTTTAATGCTAATTTCCAGAATCGACATCAAATATCATTCCCAATAACAGAACCATTAAGTATCAAATACTTTACGAATGATTCTGACATCCTATAGCACTTATATGGAAGTAATAAAATGATATTTTCATCTTAGTAATTTTGTAATTCCATTTATAGTTTATCACCGTATTTGACTTCAATAAGTCAAGCCTTTTCTACAATAATCAACATCAAATGTTACACACTAAGTAATAAACAATTTTATTACTCGAGATCGTAGAAAAAATATTTTATCAAATAGAATACAATATTCTATAATATAAAATAAATGATAAACTTCTACTCGTACCTATGAGGCGCAAGTAATATCAATTATATAACAATTATACAAAAGATAGATTCAAATCTCAAACATTTCAAGATTCAAATTTTCAACTTATACACATCATATATGTAACTGTAAAAACTAATGAAACATTAATTATAATGATGAATTAGTGTTACTGGAGCATAACCCCAAGAATATTGAAACTAATTCGGTAACACTCAATATCAAACAAATCAAATCATATAAGATCTGATTTCTTCCACTAACCAATTCCATCAATATGGAATCGTGGAAGAATAATATTGATGTAAGAATCATAATTCATTCAATAACCTTAGAACAAATTGCCATAAATTCATATATTTGATCATATTAAACCTATTTGAATAATTCAAAGACTCATAATGAATTTTAAAGGTACAGTTTTCAAATTTTCAGATCGAATGTCTTTGAACCAGTCAAAATATTCTATATGTATTTCATCAGAAACACGTAACTAAGTCACGACAGTTCATCAACTAAGTTACGAAGTAAAGAAAACTACCTTAAGCAATTTATAATTGATTAAATTACATACATCCAATGTATCAATTTAATACATTTTTTGGTCCAATGACAGTCATTGGTTAAATGAGATTTAGTCACTTTCCCGAATACAATATTCATTAAATGGATAAGGATATGTGGTGTGATCTAGTATCAGACCATCCTTTACCATATGGAATAAGCATCTAATACTTAAGTGAAAAAATCTCCTAAAATAATGTTCTAAGTTATTTACTTAACCGATATTTTTCTTAATATTTATCTATTGGTTAATGACATTACTAGTCGTTTTAAAATATGTAACAACTGTTTACAAAGAACAAGTAACTATCAAATAGTCGCAAGTTCTGATATCAAATATCGAAACAATCATTCAACAATATTTTAAATAACTAGAAGGGAGATTTAATATCCAATGTCTACAGTTTTCGTATTGTGAAAATCAATATTTTCTATACACAACTATACCCATCTTCTTTCTTTAGCTTTATTATTTACTTTCAAATTATTTACAACATTTGCAAATAATCGAAAAATAAATAGTGTCTGACACGTGACCTTTGAATGTCACAGAAGCCAAGAAACGTCATTATTAGATAAACAAATACCTAATGAGGTTTTCTTAATGCCAGTGAAGAATCTCGAGATATGAACCAATTCATGTCAATCTTTACTGCATAAGAAACTATTTTGTCTAGAAGGATTATATCATTATCTATTCTAATCTAGAACCTATTCTAGAAATCTGCAACCATAATTGAAGTCAGAAAACATATATAATATGCATGCAATGGATAAAAGTTTAATTATATCAAACTAATAGAATAAGGAACAACATGAGCGACAAATTACATAATATTACACACCGCATAAGTTAAGGATTTTTAACCAAGCAGTGTCTTCCACTACTTTACGTAATACTATAATCCCCAACGGAAACGAGAATTCAATAATTATATTGAATTCCATAATGGGAAGTGGACCCCATGAATATATTTCGACTCACAGCTTTGGCACGTTCTCGCCTACGTATATTCATTAGGTAGACAACTCATTGTCAATCACACTCACTGTGACTCCTGGGTTCGGTCCTGATCGTTTCTCGTTATGAAAGCTTTGGCACGTTCACAAGGAGGCGTATCAAGGTTAAACTTGTCAATGACAAACTCAAGCTACCGATATAGTCCTGACAGCTTTGGTACATTCAGGATTTCCACTTTCACTTGAATTTGTCTCTTATCATATAAGTTCTACCGGCGCAAATGAACTACCTTCAACCATAACTGCACAGCTTTGGCACGTTACAGCCATAACATCGTGAAAATATTTACATCTGTATTGACAAGGCGGACGAAGAAATAAGTATTCCTAATACTAGTCACTTTAAACGGGGATTTTCCAACAAATATGCTTTTACTTTATTTAATCAAATTAAATAAAAACATGCATGTATTAAGTAATGTTTAAATTAAACATTGAATTTTAAAGGGCTAATCATATCGGGCGTCCAGGATCAGACTCGCTCTGATACCATTTTGTTGGGGTCAAATCAGGAAGGCACGGCGGAAGGAGCGCTGTTCGGGCGAAATCATAGTTTAAAAATTTTAAACTTACGAATAAATTATTCAATATCAAATATTAATAATTCATTCATAGTTCACCTAAACATATTTATTCGATATCATATAACGACATAAATAATATAGAAACACTGCGAAACTTTTACGAAAATATTTTTCCGCAAAATAGCATAAAACGCGTTTCCGGCCTAACCGACCGACCAAAGCTCATGGGGACTGCTCAGGTCAGCCCCAAAAATATTTGGACAGTTCGTGGGCTGCCCGAACAGTGCCCAGTTCATTTTTTGGGAAGCCGTTACCCGGTAACATCGTTTTCACCGTTTTCGCGTATTTTCACTTTAAAAAAATTTCCGATAAATATTTTTCTTGGGCAATTAAAATAAACCAATTTATTCTAATTACTCAATAAATAAAAACTAAATTTTTATCTGAAAAATCATATTTATCATTAATTGCCGTGAGACCCAAAGTTTTGCAATTTAATCATTTTGGTCCTTAAATATTCAAATACATATTTAATTGATTCCAAATCAATCCCAAAATAATTTATACATATCTAATACATGAAATCAGAAATTGCAACATAATCCAGAAACTTTTTCAGAATTACCGAAACTGCCCAATATTTTTCATTAATTGCAATTTGGCCCAATTTGTTCAAAACACATCAAGATCAAATCCAATTAATCCCAAATTTAACATGCATCAAATATACATCAAATTATATCATATATATGAAAAGTCCCAAAATTGGAATAGGTTTAGAACCCTAATTTCATAAATTAGTCCAATTACACAATTTACATTAAATTGACAAAATTCAACACTTTAATCAATCAATTACCACACCAATCAAATCTCACCATCATGAAATTAATCAATAACAATTCTAGGTTCATTATGAATGACTAATCAACTCTAGAATGACAATTTAGATTACAAATTAATTTTATAAGCTTGATTACACTAATAATCTTATAAATTATACATACATACTAATCACATTCAACAAGCTTTAAACACATATAATTACAAACCCAAAGAGTTGAGACATCAACTTAGCAACATAAATTAAAGCTAAGATAAATATAAATAATTTCCATGTAGATGAAAGTTTGAAAAACTTACAAAATTTTCAAGTTTTTGCCTTTGCTTTCTTTCTTTCTTCCACCATTTTCTCTCAACTCTATTTGTAAAATATTTGTGTAACTTGTCTAAGTGTTAAAATTGAAACAAAATAATTTTGTTAAAATAATAACACCATGGCCGAATTTTTAGCTTCCAAAAATAAATAACAATTATTTTATTTTGTTCAAAAATCATTGGTACACATTTTGCAAAATTAAAGTTAACAATTAATCTTTAATAAAGCAAACAAAATGTGTTCCAACGGCATCATACCATTTCCAAACTTTAATAAAGTAAATCATTATAAAATATATTTACGTTATAAATAAATTTAATTATTTAACAATTAAATAATTAAATAATAAATATAAATATCTTAAATATATGTATTATATTTACAATAAATATCTCAAATACATATATTAATGATAAATATCAAAAATCACAATTTGAAGTTTTATTAATGTGTATTTAATAAAATCAAGTATTAAATACAAATACACATTAATTCGAAAATGACCGTTAGGTCCCGATTGCATGTATATTTTGTTTAACCATTAAAAGAGTTATAAATAATCAGTATTATTTATAACAGTTTCCCTAGTGCTCTACGAGTATATTTCATTAGTGAGACTCTTTAGATTCAGGCATATCTGTCATGAAATCCAATTTCATGTTCATAATTCACCCACCCTTAAATTATGACTACCACGGATAAACTCGTTAAATCATACATGTCGAGGTCACTGCATACGTATAATCCATTCGTCACAGATATCCAGATAAACTCGCTGAATCATACAGGTCGAGGTCACTGCATACGTATAATCCCTTCGTCACAGGTATCCGGATTATCCCAGAGATATAGATATAAACGTCAAATCTCTACAAGAATAATCTCGTCGACGTATCTATTAGCAATCTCTAAATAATATTCTGAACTCACTTCTGAAGTATAATATGGCCATAGATTTAACAGATTGCAAATCAATTATGGACTACATATACTCTGTACACAGAACTGATAGATCATTTCTTGATACTTACAGGATATCATGAGCATGAGTCCACACCCAATAAATAGGCAGAGGTCTGATCTAAATGGATCAGTGACGTGACTGTCATCTAAGTGTGGAGGATAACTCATATATTCACAGTGGCATCTCAAGTCAAAGAATCATTATGCTACTCAACCTGAGAAGATTCCTATTGACGTTGATGTACCATCTATTATGAAATCTTACACGTCTATACGAGTCTCTCAAGACTCATGGTTCATTGGGATAAACTATCGGATCGAGTCCGATATACAACATGCTGGTCTTAACGAATTTTACTAACCGACCCGTGTTAGAAAATCTTGACCAGGAACTTAATTTAAGGATATACAACTTATAGTGACACTTCTCAATGTCAATTACATGCTATGTTGTAACTGTGCACTACGTTGTAAATCCTGGGGTATTTGTCTAATATATTTATATATCACTAAATCAGATTTGGTTTCAATCTAATCAATATAATCGAAATTAGATCGAATACGTATATAAAAGACAGGAGGTGCTACCATTTAAATTACTAATATTATGGAAAAATGTAATGCTCGTATTCATGAATCAAACATAAATACGATCCGGATTGGCACTCAGAGCACCAACCCTAACATTATCATGTTTCAGCTTTCAGTTATGTCACATGTTCTCGGTTATGATATAGTCATAAGCATACAATTTACGTATGTTTCAAGATTCAGGTTTAAAGTAAATTTCCAGTTATTTACGAATATAACATTAGGTTCATTCACTATATGCTTTTACGTTCACTCATTAAGTCATTCGTACGGCTTACTTTTTCCATTTTCAGTTTTGCAGGCCTTTCATGTATGCATGTGGAGGACGAGCTTTGAAGAAGATGAGAACCAGCATCAGTCATTAGTATCACGGTCATCCAGTTCACTAAGTCAGAGCCCATTAGTTATGTATTTTATCAAATCAGGCCATGAAATCGAGTTATGTATGCATGAATGCATGAGCATGTTAGGTATATCATGTGTTCCATGCAGTTCATGTTCAATGTATGACAGTCATGTATGTATTCAGCTTAGTCAGCACAGTTATGAATCACGGTATGACATGTATGTACACGTTAGAGGTTCAAGGAAATAGTTATATTGTCTCATACCAGCCGCATTCCTGAATTTTCTGTGGTTGTGACAGAATGATGATCAAAATGATTATTGTTTTATTAAATTGATCATTTCAGTCCTCAAGGTCAGGATCTGACATTGAGATCCTGGGTTCGAATTCAAGGAATGCGCTTCTTGTAAGAGCCTGTGATAGCCGGAGATTTTACCTGCTCTGCTTAAGCCCGGAAAGAGATGATTTGACGATGGGATTTCCAACGATACGAAAAAAATAATCATTTCAAGATTGTATTCAAAAACAGATTGTGGTACTTTTTACAATGTATTTTTTTTCTTTTTCTATTTTATTCATATCGTGATAAAATAGGCCCACTATTAATCAATATTTTTTTTTTAGAGAAAATAATAAAATGAATAAAAAGTTAAAAGTTAATAAATTATTTTTAATTGGGGATTTAATAATTTTTAAAAAGATGAGGAAAATGATTGATTTTGACAAATATCAAAGGGGTTTGATAACTTTCTTTATTATGGTTAAATTTATATATGGGATTGGGTGGTACTACTTTATCAAATAATTACTAATCTTTGATTAAAGAAACAAAAATTCTATCAGCATATTATCTCTTGAGATCCCGGGTCAAGGAGGACCCCAAATAACGCTCAAATTTTTTGTATAGATTTTTTTTTTTTTTTTTTTTGTAAATATCTCAAATGCACAAGTGTATTTTCCGCACTTAAGGATTTTATTGATCAACCCAATTATTAATGGTAAAAGATTACCATATATACGAGCCACTAAGGGACGAATAGACGAACTGGGCAATTGCCCATGTTCAAATCGAAAAAAATTATTAAATATGTCAATGATAAATCTAATTTATTAATGATATAATTTTTAATTTATTCATTCTAAAATGAAAAGTAACTATCATTTTTTTGTAAAAATCCAATCAAATCAAATCAAACTTTAACCCCCCTGAATATTCTAGTTAGGCTACTGCTTCTAGTGAAAGCTCTAATATGTTGCACCTTTGCACTAGTTTCCCTCTTTCTCATCAAGAATTTTATAGTTTGCCCAACTATCATGAACTTGTTTGTTTGTACATGGATGAACGAATGCACATGTTTTGAGCTCCTTTGTATCAATGGATGAACCCCTTTGTTAACTCTAGGTTGTTAGCTATGAACTAGAAGAATCTACTAGTTTATCATGTTAAAGCTCACTAGCAAGATGAAATCAAAGCAAAATCGAACCTCTATCATATCATTTTAAGAAATTATTACGAGCATCAAAATAGAAATTGTCATCGGCAAACTAGAAACTAAAATATAAAAACTATTACCCTCGAGTAAATAGCCATAACTAGAAAGACACCCTTCAATGCTTAAACCAGTTTGACAAGGTGAGCTCAGCCACAGCTTCATCAACTCTTTTTCAGCTCTGAGTCCCTAAAGCCAAAAAAAGATGTCATTATCACACGTGAGACAAAATCAATTATTTAAGGAGAACAGTATTATTCGTGGAAAATTAACAGACCTCTGAATGTGATTGAGAATGAGAAGCCTTGGTCCAGGAGGGATATGCACATCTCTCAGAGCACTGAAACACATCATGACAGTTAAGGGCATATCAACATAAAGCTTACACGACAAGTACAATGCGGTGATCAACATGTGTAATAATAAGCTAATTGAACAGAGATTTAACCACTTGCCTATCAGTTAGCAAAGGCAAAGTGCTATCTGTTAACAAGCCTTTCTTAAAATTTTTCGTGTAATTCTGCAGGCCAAGCTTATCTAGCATGCCTCTTGTTCTGGCATAATACACATCGTCAGTGGGCTGCTGCTTTGATTGCCACATCTCACCTATCTGAATAGTAATATAAAATTTTTTCTCAGCATAGATAAGATACATAAACATAGGCTCATGAATATTAGACTTTCAAAATTAAGAAATCATAAGGAACCACATATGATAATTTTCAGTTGCAACTGATTTTCAATCTTCGGCATGTCATTTTGTCATTTCATCAAAAAATGATATTACAATTCTTGTACATGTTTCTACTTATACTACCATGTCCAAAACATGAAGTGAACATGTTGAATTTCAGCTGAAATAATAAAATCCTTCCTGATAATGATCAGTGCTTACCTTGTAAGAGCCACCTTGAAAAAGTGCAAACAGAAGTCCAGAAGTGCAGGCATTCGCTACTGGATTTCCACCACCCACGCCACTCACTAAAGAAAATGCAGCTCCAGAACCAAAAGCTGCCACGACACTGCAAAAGTAACTTAATAATCTTAATACACAAAGTCAACCTTTGTAAAAAGAATTACAAAAAGTCAAGAATGAATGATTTCTTCAGCACTTTGCTACATAACAAACCTGCATCAAATGTGTAACCTATAAATCACCATAGAAAAATCCAGAACAAAAAGAAAAGGTCTGAGAGAAATAGGTAGTGAGGCAAAGAAGTGGGGTGTTTGTAGAGTCTACTCTTAGCTTGAGAAAAAGAATGCCCCTTAATCGTGAAACTCATATGCAACTATAGCTAGGAGAGGGAAGGTTGGCAGACTAAAACATTTTTATGAACCTAATGCGTGCGTACGGTGATTTGTAGGGTAGCAAGCTTCCAAGGGTAACAAATCAGCTTTCTCACATTGTCAGTAGCATGGCGGTGGCTATCCACTCAACACAGATCGATGGCTGCAAATAATGGCGCTGGTTGGGGATTTTTGTGCAAAATAAAAGGGTCTCTGTTCTTTTTAATATTTATTTCATCTTCTCTTTTGATTTTAACTTTTTTTTTTAATTTTCTTTATATTTTTTGGCAAGGTTTCCAAGTATTAGATATGCGACTAGGATGAGAATGGTGGTGGTTGTTTCTGCAGTGACCAGAAACAAGTGGTAGCTAGGGGTGTGTATTGGTCGGTTCGGTCGGTTAATCCTTGATTTTTTAACCGAACCGAAATTATTTGGTTAAGTAAACGTTTAACCGATTTAACCATATGATGACACATAACCATTAACTAACTTAACCATTATTTTTTGATTGATTTTGGTTAATTCGGTTATTAACCAGCCCAGAATCTCCACAAATAACAATCAACATTAACACATTAATACAAATTTAAATTCATCAAAAAGACAAACATATATGTGTTTAACAAAAGAAGAAAAATTTAAATTCATCAAAAAACAATTTACAACTACACTCAGTAGAGGCAGAAGGTAAAAATTGTTATTTCGTTTTAATTAAAAATATATATAAAGTCGAATTATGGTTTATACTCGGTTAATTGATCGGTTCGGTTATACAAATCTCATAACCTTAACCGAACCGAAAAAGTTAAAAATCTTAGCCGAAAAAATTGATTTAATCACAATAACCTAACTATTATAAAAAAAAAAAATTGGTCGAAACGGTTCGGTTAATCGGTTAAAACCGATTAATGCACACTCCTAGTGGTAGAAACATGCAGGCTTGAATGGGAGAGTGTCGAGTATTTGTGTTTTTGACAAATAAGGGGTTACAAAAGTTGTTTTGATGGGAACCTAAAGAAGGGAAGGAAGGAAAGGAGGTAAAAAGAAAAGACAGAAAGAAAAGAAAATTAAGAAGAATCTAAAGGGAAAAGATATATTTCTCCATTCCATTAATCATAAAGATTTAGAATAAGACTAACTAAAATGCATATGGCCTTACTTAAAATGGCCCAGTGTTGTTAAATTGCTAAACCATTGAATGCACTGCATTTGTATCATCATTAACCATAATAGTTTTTGTTGTGTAAGTTGCTTTCAAGTTACCACTAAATTCTTGAATAGATAATTAAATAGTTGACATCAAATCTTCAGGAAAGTACATGTGAGAATGAATTCAATCATTGAGCTACCAACACGGCAATCTTTTGCATTCTAAAATCACTGTAATATGTAAGTGGACTGTGGATGCAATGTAAATAAATTATGCGCATAGAGAGATGACAAGCCACTAATATTGAATTATTTTAAACAAAATTAACACTTGAAAGGTTGCAATTTTCAATCATTTGCATTTAGACTAGCTCACCTAGACTGCAAATCCTGCTTGCCTCTGAGTCTTTTCATGACGCAGGAGATGCCGGCATTGACACCAGTGATGACAGCGAAGTTACGAGCTTGGGCCAAGGGACCTCCAGCAACAGCCTGTAGGTAAGCAAACAAGCAAGGGAATCAGAATTTATTCGAAATAAATAAATAACTAAAGCCTTAAAAACTCAGTTAAATAATTAGACCTGAACTTGATGGAAAGGAGCCATGGCCTCAGGGTTGAGGGAAGCCTGAGGAGGAGGAGGACTGGGAAAAGACGAAGAGAGGTCTTGAGTAATATGGCCCAAAAAAGCACCAATTGCAGCACCGTTGGCCGCGGTGGTGGCAGTCACGACGGCAGCCTCTACTGGCAACGACTGCTTCGCCAACCACGACTTGTAACCATTCTCCAGTTCCTTCAACTTAAATTGAACATCTTTGATGGCTTTCTGTGGCAATCGAACCAAACTCATCACTGTCTCGTTCCCTTTCTCCATTCTCTGCCCGCTGCTGCTACCTGCTATATCGTAAACCCTACTCATTGATTTGATTAAAATTATTTTTACCGCCGTCGATTTTTTTAATCTATTTATAATTACATTTTTGTGTTATTTATTCAATGCCCCTGTAGTTTATTATAATTGCAATTAAGTTCATATAAATTTATAATAATAACTATACAAAACTTCTTGGGATGGTAAAATCCCAACAATAAGATAATTTTTAAAATTTTTTAAATATATAAAAAAGGGGAAAATTAAAATCTTAAATATTTTTAGTAATTTTTTTTTTATTTGAGTTTGAATAATTATATCCGAATATGAGCTTTTTTTAAATTTTGGTTCGAGTTTGGGCCCCAACCTATGTGCCTCGGACCGATTCAACTTTTTTTTCCCATTCTTATATTTTATTAACCAAATATATATCATTTAAACAATGATATACATACATAAAGTTTTACTTAAAGTTTTTACACCCCGCTCACTGTAGATACAGTGAGCTACAGTAACTCACTGTAGCTACAGTGAGGGAGGTGTAAAAATTTTAAGTAAAACTTTAAGTATGTATAGCATTTTTGATATCATTTTGGTCCCAAATATCCTTATAAATTAATTGGGAAGGAAAGGTATAAAAATCTATTATGTGGTTTGACTCATTTTCAAAAAGAGGTTTGTGGTTTTTTCGAATGAGTCAAACTCTTATCAAACCACACCGCAGTTTTTTTTTTTTTTTTTATATAATTTTCCCTCTTTTATATATATATATATATATATCACAAAACCTGAATCAATTGTGCCATAATTGGATTCCAATGTTAATTTCCTTCAAATCTTTGTACGAATGAAAGCAAAAGATGCATTCAACATCTCAGATATCAAACAACAATGGATGGAATCGTGGGAATTCGAGTTACAAAATATGTCAATATGAATTGAAAGCACAATGAGGATGGCGTGGATGGTTGGAAACATGGGTTGTGGTTAGGGGTGGCAATGGGCCAGGCCGGGCCGGGCTTTTACAAGCCCGGCCCTAGCCCGGCCAACCAAAAAAAAGCCCGGGCCCGTGAAAAGTCCGGCCCGGGTGCCTTACGGGCCGGGCCGGGCTTGGGCCGGGCCGGGCTTTGGCCAGGGCTTTTTTTTAGGCCCGAATTTTAAAAAAAAATTAAAAAAAATACAAATATAAAATATATTTACACTATATATAAAGACAATTTATAAATAAATCACAAATTTTATTGATAAATTAACAATTTAAATACTAAAAATAAATAAAAATGATACAAGCATATTAAAAAATATATATATTTATGTTTTTTTTATTTTTTTATTTTTAATTTTGGCCCGGCCCGGGCTTTTAAGCCCGCGGGCCGGGCCAAAGCCCGCCGGGCCGGGCTGGGCCGGGCCGTGGGCTTTTTTGCCACCCTTAGTTGTGGTCGTTATAAAAAGCCACATATGTGCAATTTCTTCCAATGGATTGATCCATCTACCTGCACAAGAGGAATAGAACTTCTTCCACGACTACTTAAGAAAATCAAGGACAGTGACGATGAGATTGCAGAAATATCGAGGGAGTTAAAGAAGAGCAAGCAGTTAGTAATGCTTATGGAGCTTGAAGGGCAAAGCGTGATGGAAAAAAAACTCGAACCAATGAATTGGCTATGCAATAATTGTTGTGTTTGGGGTATGATTGTGTTAATAGTAGTTTGGTATTTTAGTGCTGTTGATGGTGTTTTTTGTAACAAGTATTTTGAACAGTACGGCAAGGACAGAGTTGAGATTTTCCTTTTTTGAAAGGACGGATGTTCAGAAGGTATTGATTATTCATCGGTCAGGCATGGTGTTCGGATCTGTTTTCCCGGATCTGGCCGACCAGAGGACACAATATGATGCAATCCTCAGAGACCGACAATATCAGAGCCTAGATCGACTACTTTAGCCCGGTGGCTCGGTTCAGTTCTATCTTTTCTCCTGGATCGGGATGATGAGCTCGGATATTTTGGGTCAGGCAGGGAGTGGTTAAGGAAGTTCGACAGATCATTTAGCCGACCTCACGAAGCCCGACATGTGATCGGGGTAGTTTGGACTTTTCCCTCTGACATGCATCACCGTTTAAGAGCTCTTTACAGGCTGGCATCATTATTATTGAGTGTAACAGTGTATAAAACAGAGTGATGTGATAGGTAGGCAGAGGGCAGGTTTGCTTTTGGTAAGGCAGTCTTGGGGCAGAGAGTCCGTCAATCAGTCGGAGATTCACGTGGGTGACATCATGGAGATTTGAGAATAATGTTGTTCTTCTCTTAGTATATAAGGGGAAGTTAGTTTTATTTGTATGGGGTAGCAAAAAATTGTAAAAATAGAAAACTACTTGTAAAAGAGTGAAACACAAACAACTCGGTTTTCTTTAGACTCTCTTGAAAAATAGGTCGGCCGAGCTCGATTTGATAATAAGAAGTCACACCCCACTTTGTGCCCGTGGATGTAGGTTGGATTCACTCCGCTGAACCACGTATAATCCCATTTGTCGATTTTGTGGTTGTTCTGCCTTTTGCCAAGTTTGCTTTTGGTCTCTCATAACCAAACAAATTCACGGTTGGAGGAGGATTGTCCCGGGGGAGTTATCCCGAAATGCCCCTGGAACGAAAATCACTCGTCAATAGTTGGCGCCGTCTGTGGGGAGAGAACAAAAAGTAGCTTGCGTAGTAAGATGATGGTAGAATGCGGAAACCATGGATCGTCGAAGAGTTCAGCAGCAAAGTGGATGGAGAAAATGAATGAAAGATTGGGTGAAAAATGAAGGAAACGGGCAGAAGGTGGTCAGAGTGGAAAGATGAAGGGGATCGTAAGAAGAAGATAGGTTGGCAGTAGTGGTAAAGATGGGGAAAGGAATGCCCAAGAGGTGGGGCAGCAATAGCTCTTTTCATTGAACTGTGGAATGAAATGTAAAAAAGGACACCAACGATCACCCATTAGGACTAAGCTGTAGAATGAAATGTAACATTAAAAATGGGTGACGTTTGCACGCCGCCGGTCGTAGATAAACAAATTCCTCCAATGGAAGGCGCGACGTTTGTTCGGCCTGCCAAGTCCTCGGATTCACGGCCAAGGTAGTGCTCAAGGATCGGCAGGCGAACATACATGCCGGGGGTACTCAGTCATTTTCTATGAGTGCCTCATGCATACAATGTAGTGGTCACCCCGAATGGGAGGAAAGGAGAAAAATCTCACGGGGGCCACCAAAGACTATTGTAAGGGTTCTTGACCGAGCTCTGGAATTTTCTAGAGATGCTTATAGAGCGCTCGGCCTAAAGGGACCCTGTTAACTTGGTCAGGAATTTCAGAAGTCAAGTCCAGACTAGAAGATGTGTCGGACTGCAAGACAAGAACCAGAAAATCATTTGTAAAAGTCTCTCTTAAATGACCCACAAAGAGTTGTAAGAATGACAGTAGGTCCATCGAATATGAATAAGACTTTCTATTTTGAATTAAGAACTTGTTTATTTTACTTGTTTATTAATTGAATGCGAAAGCCATGTTTAATATTCCTGGGATGTGCTCGATGCGAAGGGGTGTTCGGTAGCTGGGAAGGGCACCAAGCCCATGGCACGCCAATCCCGGGTGTCATTATAACACCCCCGGGTGGAAGTGTTCCGACCTAACTCCTTTCACCTTTGAGGATCCAGAACGTATTAAGGGATGTAGTACATGTGGGAAAAGCGCGAACCCATCGTGGCACGCCAATCCCAGGTTTCATTATCAAACCCCCGCGGCCAGAGCGTTAATACCCCATGACTCGCATTTTTGAGGAACTACCTCGAGATGGCGAACACGGGGAGGTTTCTTCCTCCGTGAGTTATCTGGCTAACCGCCTCGGATCAGGAGAAGCATAGCATGGGGAGGTTTCTGCCCTCATAGCGTTTGCAGACTCCATAGCCGCCCAGCATGGGGAGGTTTCTGCCCTCATGGCTTTGTCCGCTCACCGATCCGTAGCCGGGATGCTGAATTGTAAGGTTCAGAATTCTGTTTTGGGAAGCACTAGGCAGGATGCTGCCTCGGGGCACCCGAGTTATTATCTTTTTGGGTCTGTGTGGAGTATGTGCTAAGTCGCCTCCAATGTGCTAACATTGTCCTGATCTCCACTTTTTTATTTTTGCTAGTGCCCGGCAAAGGGACGACTGCGCTGGTATCAATGGAGCCTCGGAGATTGAAGTTCTTCCCTCGTGATTAAGTTTCATCTGTTCCACCAGCTCGGGGCTGGATTCGTTCCACCGAGGCTATCTGTTCCATCAGCTCGGGGCCGGATTCGTTCCGCCAAGGCTATCTGCTCCATCAGCTCGGGGCTGGATTCGTTCCGCCGAGGCTATCTGCTCCATCATCTCGGGGCTGGATTCATTCCGCCGAGGCTATCTGTTCTATCAGCTCGGGACTGGATTCGTTCCGGCGAGGCTATCTGCTCCATCAGCTCGGGGCTGGATTCGTTCCGCCGAGGCTATTTGTTCCACTAGCTCGGGGCTGGATTCGTTCCGCCGGTGCTATTTGTCCCACTACCTCGGGGTCAAGTTACGTCCCACTGAGAGGTTCATCATCGACATGGGGTCAGAGCATCTCCCTCATGGCTGGCTCTTCATTAGTCTGGGGAGGTAACGTTCCCTCGGAGCCAAGTGTTCCGCTACCTCGGGGTCGGGTTACATCCCATCGAGAGGCTCATCATCGGCATGGGGTCGGAGCATCTCTCCCATGACCGGCTCTCAATTGGTCCGGGGAGGTAGCATTCCCTCAGAGCCAAGTGTTTTGATGAACTGGGGTCGGGTTACGTCCCACCGAGTGGATTATCATCGGCATGGGGACAAAGCATTCCCCTCATGGCCGAATTTGAATTGGTCAAGATCAGAATTTCTTCTCACATTCATATTCGGAAGAGCAAGTTAGCAAGTTGAAAGTTGAAATCATGCTAAGTATGGGAGAGAGGAAATGAAACTTTCAGAGATAAGTACGAGAAATGAACGTTTGAATGTTATTACAAAATATAAGTGTATTGTTTGTTACACATGGCCCCCTTAGGGTCACCCTCATTCATCGACCTGCACAGGGGCAACCGGTTCTTCTTGATCGGGTCCGGGTGTTAAGATCTCTGGTACAGGCTCGGTAAGAAGAATCTCGGCTTCATTTTGGAAGGCAGGACGAGCTTCGATTTCTTCTATTTTAGGCACTTCGGGGGCGGGGGTAGGAGCCTCGGGCTGCAACTCCTCGGGAACCAAGGATATGGGTACGGTATATTTGGGTTCGGGGTCCTGGATCTGCTCTGAATGAAGGGCGAGTAGTTCGTGAGATTCGTCCTCCAAAAGCTCCCCTCTGCAGAATTGGATGACAACGTGGACGGGTCTCATGTCCACCCTGGGCATCACCATTGGAATAATTTTAGCGCAGTCACTGACCGCTTCAAGCTTGGCGTTCTCCAGCTCATCCTCCATCTGGGCCTCTCGATTTCTTAGCTCCTCCCGAGCCTGATCGCTCTCTTTGATCGCCACTTTGAGCTTGGAATCCGAGTTCGCCGCCTCCCACCTCAGAATTTTGGCTTCCTTCTCGGCGGTCTCCATATTCTTTTTGGCAAGGGCGGAGAAGTTGCGGAGGGAATCGTTCAGCGCAGTTGTCTCGGCCGCAGCCTGTTTGAATGTTTGAATTTCTTTCTCTTTTCTAGCCAGCTCGGCCACGGCCTGCCTCAAGTCTCCATCTTTCCTGGCCAGCTCAACTTCCCGCTCCATAATCTGAGTTTGAAGCCTCTGCACTTGTCCCCCCTCGGACAGAAGGCTCATCAGTAAGTCCTTATTCCGAGCCATCACATAGCTCGCCTGCAAGAAAGAAAGAAAATGTTAGAAATCATCAAGTAGAAACATAGAACGGAAATATGGAAAGATGATTACCTCGGTAATTCGGGCAGAGAATTTGGAAATCACTTCCTCGAGGGAGATGTCCTTGAATTTTGGGATCCGCTCGGGGGCACTGTGTCGGTCAGAAAATTGAACGCAAGCACCAGATGGGACGCGCATCCTAGACTTTCTCACTGAGGTCATCCACCCCCAGCACTACCCCTCCCTTCCCGGTCTTGGGACGAGCCTCAGTAGTTCGCCTATCTCTCCGAGCAGCAAACTTCTTGACAAGAGGCTGCTCTTCTTCTTCCTCCTCGGGGAGCTCGACTATTCCCTCTCCGAGCAGGCGGCGGTGTTTGCTCACGGGCCTGGATGAGGCAGGCGATGGTCAGATCGTTGGACTCGGTGCCGCCCTTGTCGGAGAAGGTGGTGGTTGTGCCACCGGATGAGCCAGCAGTTTGGTTTTTCCCCTAGCCTCTGGAGGAATCGGAGTGGTCAGTCGCCGCCGAGAACTTCAGGATTCACCATGACCTGGCCTCTTGGTCAGACCTTCGAGCCGCCCTAGGTATTTGGCTGGTTTCGTCATTCCTGCAGAATACAAGGCAAAGAGCGTGGTCAGTTTCTGAATATGGGTAACTTCATTCATGTTTGAGCTGAGCACAAAGGATCTGTCAGAAGGTTAGATGATAACTACCTAATCGACTTTGAGCTTGTGGGGGTGTGTTCCAGAGAAGGCCTGATTCAATGAAGGTTGCGTCGTTGACAATTTTCCTCCAAGGGCTAGCAAAGTTACGGGCTCTCTTAATCCTGGTCTGGATCTCGTGGGTGACTTTGGGAGGGTCCCTCCAGCAGGCTGAAAAAGGTTTGGGGAGTTAGTATTTTTTTCATGAAAATTATGCAAGTCGACCCGAATCTGGCTCTGTGGCCCTTCTCCATTCTTTCTTCGAGTGAGGTCTGCGGCTGCCCATTCAGTCGTATTCGTGAGGAGCTATGTTCGGGACCTCAAGAGCTATGTCAATGGGAATCTCATACTGGTGGCGGAGAACGCTTAAGGCGTCTTCTGTGATGGTTGAAGGACGGTCCATGTCTAAGGAGGACCAGTCTAATTCGCCCGGTTCAGGGTTTTTCCGAGGAATTCGGTGGTGGTGGTAGGTATCATTTTCTTCTTGGGAAGGGGTTGGAGTGGTGTCTAACTCCTCTAGGCTGGCTATCCCCGAGCTGGAGGAAGCTTCTTCAGCACGAGGAGGTTGAGATTTTGGGGGCTTGGCGAGGATGTTTCGACGTCAGACATTCCTAGCAATAGAAGGGTTCGAGAAGGGCAGTTAGTGATCAGTTTTGGGGCACCACAGACTCAAGAGATACTCAAACTTCCGAGGACTAAGGCTAAAGTCACTAAACGTCCTAACAATGGCCGCAAACAGTAAGTCTTTTCCTAAAACATCAAACCAAACACACGGCAAACAACATGCACAAAAACCTGAAACCCAAACACCTTAACCCACAACCCATCACTCGACCCAGGAATACATGCATCCTACATCACCTACACAGCCCAAAACACACATTTGCAACACAGAGCAAGGGGATAGACATGCTAGGAAAATGAAGAATAGACAACAACAAATACACAATCATTCGCAAGCAGCAGATGATCACCGAGAGTTTCAATGATTAAAAAAAAGGGTTGAGCGTAAAGCTTACTTGGTTCGTGAAGATGTATCGGCGGTTGGTCTAGTCGTTCTTGAAGTTTGCTGGTCTCAGGCAATGAAGAAAGAATCTCTGGCACTTTGGAAGTTCTGGTTTTCGTTAAAAGAGAGAAAAGTGCATTGCTTCCCGTTTTTGTAGACAACTCGGAGCATTTTGGCCGTTGGATCAGAGAGAGGCTTCGGATGTGCACCGTGTGTCACTTTCAGGCTTCATCTGCTCATATTGCGATGAACGGTTGAGATTGGAAACTTTTCAGCTACCCTTTGAATGGTTGATTGTTTTGGTTTTTGGCGGGAGGATCACGGATGCTCGGCAAGTGTCGCATCCAGATTAAACCCTAAAGATGATTTGATGGACATTTAAGAGGATGTTATGGTTTACGATTTTTGAGGGGCGGCTACCAGAAGGTTAAAAGGGGGATTTGATTCAAGTCAGAATCATCGGATATGTGTCAGCATCCTCGGTGACTGAGTACATGAAGATACCAGGGACGACCTGATTGTAGCCAAAGTAGTTTTCTCAGTGGTCTCTGTAGCCGACCACCAACTGGCTGACAGCAGACTTCCGATTTTGTATTTCCCGGTACCAACTTGTACACTCGTTGAAACCGAGAACTAGGGGTCATATATTGATGGTGTTTTTTTGTAACAAATATTTTGAACAATACGACAAGGGCAGAGTTGAGATTTTCCCTTTTTGAAAGGACGGATGTTCAAAAGGTATTGGTTATTCCTCGGCCAGACATGGTGTTCGGACCTGGTTTCCCGGAGCTGGCCGACCAGAGGACATAGTATGATGCAATCCTCAAAGACCGACAACATCAGAGCCTAGACCGACCACTTTAGCCCGGTTGGCTCGGTTCAGTTCTATCTTTCCTCCTGGATCGGATGATGAGCTCCGATATTTTGGGTCAGGCCGGGAGTGGGAGTTAAGGAAGTTCGGCAGATCATTTGGCCGACCTCACGAAGCCCGACATGTGATCGGGGTAGTTTTTGGACTTTTTCCCTCTGATATGCATCACCGTTTGAGAGCTATTACAGGATGACATCATTATTATTGAGTGTGGCAGTGTATAAAACAGAGTGATGTGACAGGCAGGCAGAAGGTAGGTTTGCTTTCGGCATGGCAGTCTTGGGGCAGAGAGCCCATCAATCAGCCGGAGATTCACGTGGGTGACATCATGGAGATATGTGAATAGTGTTGTTCTTCTCTTAGTTTATAAGGGGAAGTTAGTAGTTTATTTGTAAGGGGGATAGCAATAAATTGTAAAAAGAGAAAACTACTTGTAAAAGAGTGAAACACAACAGCTCGGTTTTCTTTAGACCCTCTTGAAAAACAGGTCGGCGAGCTCGGTTTGATAATAAAAAGTCACACCCCACTTTGTGCCCGTGGATGTAGGTTGGATTCGCTCCGCCGAACCACGTAAAATGCCCTTTGTCTATTTTGTGGTTGTTTTGTCTTTTGCCAAGTTTGCTTTTGATCTCCTATAACCAAACAAATCCACTGTTTGAGGAGGATTATCCCGGGAGAATTATCCCGAAACTGCTCCTGGAACGAAAATCACCCGTTAACAAGTGCTAAAGCAAATAATAATGTAAGTGGGTAACTTTATTGGCATAAATGTAATTTGTTTGTCAATAAATTGAGTATGTATTAATTGTGTGTAACCTGTTTGAAAAAATGGCTGAATGAAAGTTGATGTTGATTTTGGATGTGTAGTGTATGAAAATGTCATCCGGATTTGTAATCAAATGTAAAAATATTTGTTGGCAGAAGATTTGTTTAGTTCTGATATATCTATGCAAAAATGTAGTAGTCACTTGGCATTGCTGCAGCTAAATGGTTCCATAATGAGTTCAATAAAAGTTGATTACATAACATATTGATAGGAAAACATATCATTGTCCCATAATCAAAAATCAAAGACAAATAAAGATACAGGAGTTCAAAACAAAAGTTCCTATAATGTCATTCATTGAAATTACACTTTGCATTATACAAAAAGTTTCCAAAATACATAGACATGCAAAATACTAATATGCTATTGAACTTTGCTTGTCATCATCTTTTGGTATTTGTGGCTTTGAATCTTGATGGCTTGAATGAATTGACCTTGGAAGCTTTTGTCCTTCGTTTTTCTCCAACAAAACTTTGCTCTGGTTGTGTGTATGATCTCATACCCTCATCAAATATAGGAATATTATCCCCAGTGGCAGGTATTGGTTGTAAGGAACTAGTAACATCTTTCTTTGGTGTCCCTCTTTTCCTGGTAGGGTCTCATACAATAAATTAATAAAAATATCATTAAATTTGAACAATCTTAATATAAGAATGATAAGCTTGTAATCACAATATACATGGACTCTATCATTTTGTTATCTTTGCCTGTTCTTTTCTTTTCTAACTCTCCGTTGCCAAGATGTTTCACTTGATATGGCAGTCTTGCATCCTTTGGAATTGTGACCAAGTTGCTTGCAATTCCCACACACAATAATACCTCCAGTTCTAGAAACCTTGTAAGGATTTACTGCTTCATCTAGCTTTTCTGATTCTCATTTTCTTTAGTCTGCCTGTGAGTTTTTTGACAACCCAAGGATGAATATCAGGATAATTAATTGGTCTTCTTTCACTCATCTTGGCTAGGAACAGGGTGTATGATATTGCTAATTTATACTGCCAAGTATGTTGCCTTGGAAAAGTATGGATGCACATATTTCTTAGGCTCCTTCCTATTAATGTATATGGCTGAAATGGCATGCTTTCATGGAAGAAAACCTATAATATGTCATATTTTGCAACTACAAGTCTGTTGATATAGATTATCCGCACTTGTATTGTCATAACAATCAACCTCATAATATGAAACATCTAGGCATATGCCCCATTTGTATTTAATCATTCCATCAAGCTTAATATGAAACATCTTCATTAATCTCTTCCGGATCCACTCAAACATACTTAAAATCCTCATTTCTCTTGTATACTTGATATATAAATTAAATGATTCACATATGTTGTGGATCATGTTTCAACACCCTCTTATAACAATTCTCATCAAAGTCCTTTAATTTTTTTCATATGAAACTCTCACATCTTCACTGTACCAGCTCCAGCAGCCCTCCATAAATGCTTCTTGTACTCAAATCCCTTGTATGACAACTTCATATTCTCATACATGTGCTTGACACAAAATCTGTGTTCAACATTTGGCATTAAATATCGAAAAGCTTCAACCAACCCCTAACAAAAGATTTAAAAGACATGTGTTAACGAATTATGTGTATGAACTAAACATAAAATGAGAACAAATGAAAGAAATTGATTACCTTTTGTTGATCAGACATGAAAACTCAACCAGTCTCTTCAGGTCTATCAAAATCATCAAAATGTAATTGTAAGAACCGACCATAATGCTTTGCCTTCTGTATCAACACATCCAATTGCAATTGGGAATATATTCTCATTGTCATCCCTCGCAATCATCTAACCTTACTATGGGCCTTAATCATGCAAAATAATCTTGTTTTTAAGCTGCAAACCTCAAGTACATGTACTGGAAAACTATAAGTTCTTTTGGTACCCCCTACCATCATCACTTGACCCTTCAGTCCTTTTTTCTTCAATTGAAACCACTGTTTGAATTTTCACCAAACTCCTTGGATTGGTAACCCGCATAATCTCCATAAAATCATAAAGTCTTTTATATTGCAAATGTACTTCTCCTTGGATTATTTCCCTAGCTTTTTCTTTTGGCTCTATAACATTTGGCCAAAGATATTTCAGCATCAACCTCCCTTTGTACTCTTTTCTGCATAGCTTTAACATCCCAATCAGGATTGTCCCTCTAAATATCTATTTGTAATATACCTTGCACTTACAAAATTATTATGAAACTTTCTTGGGCAAGTATGGACTCGGTTGAATGTTTTAATTTGGAATGTCACGTTGTCCCTAAGTTTAGAAGCATGAATCATAAACCCGCACCTTTCTTTACAAACAGCACTAATTCTAATTCTAGTTGAAATGTTCTTATTTAGAACATAAGAGTATTGATGAACACTATAAAGTGCATATTTATTATACGAAAAATCAATCATTTAACACTAATTCCCTTAATTTGGCACATCTGTGAAATAATATTTTACATTATGTTTTGTATAGTTTTATTGTGTATTTTTGTTATTTGATAGGTAAAATACTGCTAGGAAGCTCGACAGGAAAAACTAGACTTGGAAAAGGGCAAAAACGGCAAATCAACATGCGTGTTGCGACGCGCAAAGGACTTAGTATCGCGATGCGCCCATGAAGACAGAGACACCGTGGGCACCGCCCATCGCGTCGCGACACCATAATATTTCGACACGTGTATACAACTGGCAGCAGCGTCGCGACGCGTGGACAAATTTTTGCCAATAAATTGAAGCTTCCGGAATAAGAAATTTTCATACTTTCTTTCCGAATTCTCTATAGATTTTTGGGAAGAGAGTGTATTGTGTGTTTATTTATTTAAGCTTCTGTAATGTCTTTTTCTTTCAGTAATAAAATTACAAGTGTTTTCAATTACAAAATGAGTAGCTAATTTCTTTTTACTGGGGTAAATGGTGAAGCTTTTATAATGAAAACTTAGATCAATCTCGCTTATATTATAATAAATAAATCGAAATCTAATGATTAAAACTTGATTTAAATCTGGATCAGTTATTGACATATCTTGCTACCGCCTGTTGATCGGTGGTACACACACACGTGACGCAAGCGCACGTATCGCTCAAGTAGTATAAAATGTATTGATCCTACGAGGACTTAATATCTATGCTATCAATTTTTGACGTTAAATATTTACGAGTATCTAATTGATTGATTGTTGGTTAGATGATGATTTTTATCTGAAACAAGTAAATAAAATAGTGCGGAAGTAAATTTAAGGAAAATTCAATATTATGAAACTATCTAGGTTGTGAATCCTTCCAATATATTTTAAAGACGATGTGATTATCTCATGTTCGTGCAATATATCAGTTTATTAACCTGGAACATGAAAATATGCAAAAGCTTCTTCCGATGGTCAGATGCAAACACCCAAAGTAACCCAATTAACTATGTTCCTATGTTAACCAAGTTACCTGAATTCATTAAGTTTAATTTCCAATTATGGTTACCCCCGCCCGACAGATATATTCCTATCCTGTAAGGAAATCTACCTAAGAGACATTTACCCAAGGTGAGATCGTGAGCTATTGAGTCTAAGGCTAAACCTAAAGTCTTTTTCCAAGTTCATTTTAAGTTTACCAAATCAATCTTATTAATGGTCAGTTAACAAGAAGCATTAAGACTAAGGTTCAATAAATAAACCAATATATTACCCAAGACATAAAATAACCAACTTATAAACCGGTGATATTGGAATTCATCACAATCCCAGATATGGTATTTAGTTACAACACATATCTATGACTATTAAAAACTTAAATAAAGAAAATGACATAAAATAAACTTGAAATTAAAAAGGTAAAATAAAGCAATAAAATAAAATACTGGGGGTTAGAGGATCCACTTTTATTACTTCTAATTTAGATATCTCTCTTATTATAATATATAAACTTGCATAACATTACCAACCGACCATATAGGCGGTATCTTTATTAAGTCAGATTTTTTATTAATTCCAACCGACCATAAAGACGGTATCCAATTAAGTCAGGTTAAAATCAATTTAATTAAGTCCAACCGACCATAAAGGCGGTATCCCATTAAGTCAGGTTTTAAGATAGTTTATATATTATAACTAAGGGAGATTAATCTAAATTATAGTAATAAAGGCTTAACCTTTCACCCCAGCAGAGGGGAGTTACCTCCTCATACTAAAAAGTAAAATAAAGAAAGATCTTATGCTTAAAATAAAAATTAAATGCAAGAACGTTGTAAATAAACAAAAAAGATACAATCTTTTTAGTATTATTAAGGAAATCCCCAAAAGAATGTATGAATTTTCCTTCTGATTCGGCCTCAATTTATAGGTAAAATTTTGCCCTTCGCATCGTGCCGCGTGGAACTTTGTGAGTCGTAACGCGCCGTTGATATTTGACGCGTGTACGTGGTTTGACGAGATGATGACACATGGCTGTCGGTAGAAATTATTGGCTCGGTGTTGCGACGCGTGAAGGCTTGCGTGTAGTGACGCTGATGTCATGCTGACGTAAGAAATGACGTGTGTCGGCAGAGTGAATGATTGTGCTGACGTCATGATGATGTAAGTGATAACGTGTCGTTAGACTGAATTATTGGCTGACGTCATGATAACGTGATGATGACGCACGTGCTTGTTGGTTTCTAATATAGTCCCAAGATCATATTTAAGCAATGAAAAGAATGAATACTCAAATGAAGTGAGGCGGAAACACACTTACATTGAACGGATTTGAGATGTGTTGAGAAGAAAAATGAACTCCAAGAATCCTTTATGGTATTCGGCCAAGGTCCAAGTCCAAGCTCCAAGCTTTGTCTTTTTGATTCCAAGCTCCAAGGTTGGTTTCCCTATCACCTTGTATTGATTCTTGAATGTGCTAGCAAGAGATGAAAGAAAACAATTTCCTTTCCTTGGTGGAGAAGCTCACGACAATGAGCTTTTGGGAGAGATAGAGAGTTTTCTAAAAACATAATACAAAACTTTTTTCCAAAAATTTGGTATATGCCTTTCAAAAAGTCGAACCAAATTTTGGAGCCAAAAATGCATTAAAGGCTCACAACCACCTCCATCATGAATAGTGACTAGTTGTCACTCACCAAAAAGGTGACTTGACATCCATCACTAGATTGACATGCGATGTGACTTGTGGCCGCACTTGATTCTAAATCGGAATGGCCTCGCAAACACATCCCGGGCTCGGGTTCGTTAATTCCGAATTAACGAATTTTCCATTGCGATGTAATTAAATCAAATTTAATTAAATAATTATGTCAAGCAAAATTACTATTCACATCGCTAGCGAATTAACTCTAAATTAATTCGTTAGCCCGAATTAAAATCTAATTTTAATTCCGCATCGAAATCTAATTTCGTTTAATATATCGAATATATAATTTTATCGATTAATTCCAAATTAATCGTTTCTCTCTCTTCAATTATTATTTTATCTCAAATAAAATATCTCCGTAATTAATCCAAGATTAATTATGTTCGAATCATACGTCATCGATGAATCTTCGGGAAGTGACCCAAACGATCCCTGGATATGTTGGCAGTAAATTCGGTCGTCGGACTATCCGAACACGTAGGTACCTCGTACTACATTTTTGCCGATTTACGAGACATGGTTGGCTTCTAGCAAAGCACCGTGCCTACCCAATTCTCCAGAAATATTCTTAATGGAATATATAATCTATATCAGGCGTAGTATACGTAGTATTGTGTATAGCGATCCATTATCAGATGTCACATGCAAGGCCTGAGGCTGGAATAGTGTCTGCCCCGTACGAAGCATATATCAAATTACAAGCAATTAGTCTCTTTAATCGGATAATCATGACCAAGTCATATTATCCCGATGGTTGCAACATAATAGAGAACCAGTTTTGTATCCATGCGTGATCATCATCTCCATATGACTGAAGTGATACTTCCATCTTGACATCACACCCAATACACTACGATTCTCAATAAATCCAGAAGAGGCGTACACATAACCTGTTAAAGTCCTGGACGACCAAAACCAAAACATATTGATTGTCGCAAGTACTAGCGATGTAAGTCTCAGGTTAAGACCAAATACACCTACCCTGATGCGTATTCCCATAGACAAATATTCATACTACCAATGGGATTCCGCGGGGTCTATCCAGAGCGAAGCTGTTTCCATACCATCGGTAAACATAACCTCCTATCACACTTGCATAAGTATCCAATACTTAAATATATGAGAACTATGTCGTTACGCTTCCATAACACGCACAAGTGCAATACTAGTCTATTTCACATTATCGATGTCCAGTCTCGATAATACTACGACTGGGGATATTTAATGATTAAACCTTTATGGATTGATATTGTCTCATATCTTATAATCTGGAACTAATCATATGGACTTTTATCATATATATATATATATTAAGTAATCAAATTACAAAATGATAAAATGCAATTTCATTGCTACATAATTAATTTGTACAAAAACCACAATATTTTTTATAAATAGTGACGCTATGAGTCATAATTGTCTAACAATCTCCCACTTGGCCTATAGCCAGTCACTCAAGCATATAATACTTGAACTATATACTTGCCGTTCAAACTTTTGCTGAGGAATAGCTTTCGTCAGCGGATCTGCAATGTTGTCCTCTGATGTGACCTTCTCGATCTTCACATCGCCACGATATATGATCTCACGAATCAGATGGAAACGTCGAACAACATGCTTGGATCGTTGATGAGACTGCGGTTCCTTAGCCTACGCTATAGCCCCATTATTGTCACAATACAATGGAACAAGCTCAGCTGCTAACGGAACTACTCCTAATCCAATTAAGAATTTACGGATCCAAACTGCCTCTTTTGTTACTTCAGCTGCAGCAATATACTCTGCTTCTGTTGTTGAATCGGCAACAGTCTCTTGCTTGGAAGATTTCCAGCTTATTACTCCGTTATTCAAACAAAATATGTACCCGGATTGCGACTTACAATCGTCTTTATCGATTTGGAAACTTGCATCGGTATACCTAGTTACCTCAAGTTCTCAATTTCCATAGATTAAGAAAGCATCCTTAGTTCGTCTAAGATACTTAAGGATATTCTTAACCGCCATCCAGTGACCATCACCTGGATCGGCCTGATAGCGACTACACATGCTCAAAGCATATGAGACATCAGGTCGCGTACATATCATGGCATACATGATTGATCCGACTGCCGAGGTGAACGGTATCCGACTCATGTTGTCTCTCTCATCTTGAGTTTTAGGACACATGCCCTTAGATAGAGTGATGCCATGTGACACTGGAAACAGTCCCCTCTCGGACTCATCCATGTTGAATCTCTTCAACACTTTGTCAATGTACGTGCTCTGGGAGAGTCCAAGCAGTTTTCTATATCTATCCCGGTAGATATTTATTCCTAGAATAAAGGCTGCTTCTCCCAGATCCTTCATGGAGAATTTTAATGAAAGCCAAACTTTCACCGACGTTAACATGGGAATGTCATTGCCAATAAGCAATACATCGTCAACGTAAAGGACAATGAATGTCAGTGCGCTCCCACTAACCTTCTTATATACACAAGGATCATACTCGTTTTGAACAAAATCATATTCTTTTATGATCTCATCAAAACGTTGGTTCCAAGAACGCGATGCTTGCTTCAATCCATAAATGGGTCGATTTAACTTACAAACCTTGTTTGCAAGTCTATTTATGGCAAAACCGTCAGGCCGTTGCATATAAACATCCTCCAAAAGGTTTCTGTTAAGGAAAGCGATTTTGACGTCTATCTGCCATATT